>JASANE010016653.1:0-66058 GCA_030248225.1 Trileptium ribeirensis | reverse complement strand
TTGGTGGCAGCGGTGGGATCACTCTCGCTGCTAATAAATACTTACATTTTCGTTACTGAATTTCTGGACAAAGCAGTATCTTTATACCTGAATATCTCGATTCTCAATCCTCGTGAAACACGCTCGCAAACCGACCGTTTAGATCTCAATTCACTAACTCCTCTGTTTATGCATTATATTCTCAGTGCCGTAAAACAAAATTAAACCAAATATCGTCATAATTACATAGCGTCAAAAATACTAGCATAGTATACAAATACCGAGATAGTGTAGCAATCTGTCGTCAACCCGAAGTACATCGATTTCAGAATGTAGCTCAGCGCGCGATAATCGTGAAGTTCAACGCGTTTTGACTAAAATAGATGTACAGTTAACTCATTTTAAAAGCGAAACAGAAAAGTTATTCAACAATATTTGTCAAATTTTGACCGATCAGCAAACTTGCATGACCAAGCTTGACGCTACTTGCTCTAAAACTATACCATCGATCAATTTGCAACTTGATGCCATCCGCGATACCCTGATCACTAATCAAAACTCTACTAAGTTTAGCCAAAAATTCGAAAGCATCCAGAGAAATACACAGTATTTGCGCGATTCTAGCGAACAAAGTATCATATTATTTCAAGCAGTGGCTGGGCAATTACAAAATACTGACTCCGCGATAAAAACAAAACAAGAACAATCAGGACAGCATACAAACGAGGAAATTGTGAATCATTCACTTGCGAATTCGTCAGACCACCGAGAGCAACGCGCCCAATATTCATACACCCAACGACTAGAAACGAAATGAATTAAACGATGTAGGTAGGACTCTTTGTGCATATTTGCGGAATACTTGCCATCCCGACCAATCCTTAAAGAATCGATATAATTTCCTTAAGCGCGCATCATCGATATAGACGCAGGCTCTAATCTTAAATTCGCACTCACCACCATAGCGCGCCAAGCCCCAAAACATGACCACCAGTTAATAAGCAGGTAAAAGACTCAGGACCAGTCTTAAAGTTTCTCTTGCTGCATCAGACCCTTTCATACCATCCCTTCTCTTCTCTCAATATGCGGGTAGCATTCTAAAGCTTCAATATTGTTATATAATATTTAGTATCAAATATGGGGGAGTTATTTTAAAAAGGGGGTGGAAATCTTGGCAGGTTAAATCTTCACGGAAAGGTGAGATGGAAAGATCTGCTCGTTTTGGCGAACTCGTTGAGAGACCTCGGTAACCTTCCCAGGGAGATATGCCTAGGCCGTATTCAATTCAGTAGGCAGATTCCTAAATGAATGTTAGGTGGGCCGAGGTTTTAACCTAAACTTTCAATTGCTGATTTTCCAGATCAGTTTAAAGAAAGAACTATCTTGCTCGTCGTCCGTTAACTCTAAATGAGAGAGGGCACTTCAACCAAAGCGGCCGAAGCAGATTACGAAGAAAGCTGGAATCCGCATCCACCAAATGAGGAAATTGTGAATCATTCACTTGCGAATTCGTCAGACCATCAACATACGGTTAGGATGGTTTTGTGTGTGGTTGAAGAAGTAAAAGGAAAAAAAATGTTCAAAAAGACAAGTAATCCAATCCGTAGTGTGGATATAGACGCACTCGGAATAGCACTAGACTGGAGATAGCTCGTTCTGCGTTCCGATTCCACCCTAAAAAAAAATAAATATAAAGAAATAATAAAAAAAAGAGGGATAGAGTGTTGTGAGTGAGAGAGAGCACATGCGCCCGCCAGAGGCGTGTTAAAACCGGGCTCCCTATCCCGGACTTGCCCCCTCTGTGGAACTCAGTCTGCGTGTTGATGCGAGAGACGCCGGGGGTCCCGAAATCCTATCGGGTAATCCCGCTGGATTGGAACTCAGACCCCCCTCCTCCATTCTAATAATCATCGGGATTGCGGAGGGAAATTTCCGGGCCTGGGGAGCTTGGGGGTGGGGGGTCTTTATATAATCTTTCTAGAATGGCTTGAATCTCGATCCCCCTCCATCTCCAATTTATATTCATATATATTTATTCTATTTGTAGTGTGCTGTTGTGGTTGTGTAATTGGTAAGAGTCAACGCGTCCTTAGTCCCAATATTTCGATTTTGTTATATGCTAGCTATGAGATAGATTGTTGTATATATAGATTTTTTTTTCTGTTTTCCTTAAAAAAAAACGTTAGTTAAACTACCCTACCATCGTTAGTTCATGTCGTTTCACAGATCGTTACATTTCAACGGTGAAAAGGGCAATGATTTCAACAGCTTGCGGCGTAACGAGTTCGAAGTAGAATTCGCTGATAACGGATGGCCGGATCAAAATAAAGCTAGCATACTAGGTGTTCATTTGTCGGGCCACGCTCAATCTATATATAATGGACTAGATGACGATATCAAAAGAGACTATGTGCAGCTGGTGCCGAAGTTGGAGGCTGCACTAATGACAGAAGATCGAAAGAGGTATCTAAGCGATCAATACGATGTGGCAACGCAGGGACCGACGGAAACGGTTGCTAGCTATGCGCGTGAAATCACGCAACTCGCCCAGTCTGCACTAAGTTACATGACCGTACCGGAGGAAAAGCAAACCAACCTCCGCAATAAGTTTATAGCAGGCTTGCGACCGCAAATTCGAGAAGAGGTGAAAGTTATGGGACCTAAGACCATGGCCGAAGCCATTCTTGCCGCAGAGCGAATTGAAACAAAGATCGGAGCTAATGCAGAGGTTACGACAGCTCTGGCTAACATCTCCAAACAGCTTGATCAAATAGGAGCGCACGCCAGTCATCAGAATACGCCGCCGGTCAATACATTAATGACGGAGCAGCCGGCTTGGGTAAATTCTTTAGTCCAACGCATTTCAAGGCTAGAAGATACGAATCCTAACGTGGGCCAGGTGCAACGCGGATATGATAAATTCCAGCAGCGTTCTCAGCCAAGAACTACTCAGTTGATTATGGTCGAAATCACAGACAGTTTCCAATGTTTGACCGACAGCAGTTCACTACAAACAGCAGAACAATTTGTCAGATCTGTAATAAAGTGGGCCATATAGCACTGGATTGCCGAACGAGCCGTAATAACGAGCGCTCCACGAAATTTTGCCAGTATCATAGGATCCTTGGCCACAATACTGAACAGTGTCGTGCACGTGCCCGCCAGGGTCCGCCGAACCAACAGACCAGTAGATTCAGTAATATTCGAAATTATACCAATCAAGGACGAAGCGGAACGCAACACGTTCCAAGGGCTAATACTATACACGCAGTCAACAGCGTCGAGTCCGCTGTAGACGATGCAGCCGAACGCGCAGGTGATACATATCCGGCGGACTATGGACTCACGTCGTTCATTGGCACGCTGACCATAGATTCAACATGTACAAAATGGCATCGCATACAGCCGTGGTGCAAAAACGATTTGAACCAGCAGAACAATAGCGAAACGAAGGACAAGCTGTCACCAGGATCTGAAGGTGACACCGTTACGTGCTACATCATGAATAAAAACGCAGTTGGCCCCAACAAGCCAGTACAGTCTGTAGCTGGTGTATCAGTTGGTGGAATGCCCGGAACAAGCCGTGGTCGTAGTCGAGGTCGAGGTAGAAGTAACCGCGGAATTGATGATCCTAATCAACATGAAAGGGGAGCGATTCCAAGGCATGTTTCAAATATAAATCCAGTGTTACGAGCTCGGTCGCAATATCAGTATGTGTTTGTTGGTGATGATCAGCTACAACGTATGGCGGTTATGCCAGGAGTGATACTACGATGGCGGTATGGATTGCGGTTTGAGGAAATTGACACATTAGTGGAAGAAGCACTGCGAGTAAATACCCTAATGGTGATGGTTCCGGTTATCGTTGTCATACATGCCGGCACTTATAACCTTAATCAAGGTAGTACCGATGAACCTACTGATGAAGAGGAAACAGCGCGGGCTGTAGCATGCGGTCTACGTCGTACTTATTCTGTTTTAAATAGTACCACGCACCGCGTAGAGCAAGTGTACTGGTCAAATGTTACCGACCGCAGAGATATTTCGCCACTTCATTTACAGCTTATTAGACGCTGCCTGCGAGAATCGGTTAACCCATTGCCGGAATCTGGCATCACATCATATATCCTGGATAATGACAACCTGTTTCGAAATCACAGTCAAGATATTCTGACTCGACAGCCTTATTTAACTGACCGAGGAATGTTTCGACTAGGTGAGTCATTCTTCCACCGAGTATTTGGCTTTACAACGCCAGAAATGCAGCGTCATGGCACACCGCATCCGGGACACGAACTTAACTCTGCAAGAATGTCTGATCTGGTTGAGCGGCGCATGCTGTTCGGTGGATCGGTGCCCGGTTTTGAAAATTTGCCCGAAGATGAACAACATCCACCTGAACAGCATCCGGGACATACGTTATCAGCACGGGAACATTTAAAGATACAATTAATGGCAGAATTCCAAGCAGAAAGGGAACAAAGACTTGATGAAGAAGCCGAGGAACAACGTGTGCGACAAATAGGACTTCAAATACTTGAACGGTCAAAACGACGGACGTCTGAATCCCGTCTAGACGCTAAAATCCGTACACCGACACCTAATGTAGAATCTTCCGAAACGAATCCTGCTATGGATCGCAAGCTTCGCATGAAACTGTTCGATTTGCTGGTAACTTCAGCAGTTACAACATGCAGCCAATCACAACAGAAACGACGAAGAAGTCAATCGACTGAGTGCATCATCTCGTCTGCTAACCAACCACCCAACAAAGTACACAATGGTATAAATGGAGCTACAAAGACAGCTCATGCCGTTGCCAGACGTAATTTTAGATTGGCAAGTAGCTTGCCGTCGGTTTTCTTGTTGATAATGGCAATATTTTGTGCGTTGAGCAATTTTTCTTCTACCAGTGGAGAACTGCAATTTCCAAACCCGTTGGTCTGTCATGCAACTCAACACAGACAAATTTGGCAATTGCCTCCTCCTATAAACTGTGTTTTTGTATCACAGCCACGTTCGCCACAGCCAGTCGATGCCACAATACTACTGTACAAGCGTAATATTGTAAAATATGTGACCGAAGCGTGGTTGTGTCATAAAGTAACTAGCGAAATGCGGACATTCACATACTTTTTCAATGATGAAAATCTTAAAGATGCGAAGACAATACATGAACCAGTAAGCGTCGATGAATGTCAACGCATGCTTCGCCACAAAGCTTGCGATAACGGACCCATTAAACAAATCGGAAACGTTTGGACTACTGGAAAAAAGCTGGAATGGCATTACCCAGGAGGTGGTATACACTGTTGCTCTTGGTACACTTTCCAAGTTACGAATTGTTTCTTGACAGCAGCCAAAGTCTACAAACGACATTCAGAAGAATTCCCAGAGTCGACAGCGGGCGATTTGTCAAACTGTAATTACGACACAGGTACTTGCAGCCTGGTGGACGGCAAAATGCTTATTTGGAAGCCCAACAAAACTGAAAAGTGTGATATTGTTCCCTGGAAACAGTTGCCGGGTAAGCTCAGAATAGATCAATGGCTCGCCAATGATGGAACATTGGCTTTGACGAACCAAGGAAATAAGCAGACATTGGATTGTGAAGGCAGGACTGTACACCTGAGTGACCAAGGCATGCCGTTTTGTATCATTAGCCGCAGCAAAGAGCGAGTTTACAATATGCGCAGTCGACGACAGGTATCCGAAGCGTCGCTTCAGCCGGTAGGAATTGTAACATCTCAAGTTCTGGCCGCAGGACTGCAGGCATTAGAGATGCATATAAGGCAATCCATGTCCTTCGCCTTTCAGCACGCGTTAACCGCAGCATGTAGTCAGATGAAAAATGCGTACAAGGTATTAGAGTCCTCTATTATATCGAATCCGACTTTAGCCATGCGGGTATTACTCGGGCACCGTAATATCATTGCAATAGCAGGCGGAAATCAAATTAATGTTTGGCCATGTTATGAGCTGGAAAGCAGTCAGTTCTCGGTGGAAAAATCGAATAATGCGTGCACAGCAGAAATTCCCGTTAAATTCAATATAACCAACCGGAGCTATTTCGGCTACCTCGATACAACAACAAACATTATTCAGCAGCATCCTCGCTACGTAGATTGCAGTACTTACGAAACTTTGCTGTTGACACTGAGAGCTGGGTCTTATTCCTATTTGCGAACCGGGCATTTAGTGCCATTAAAAGGAATACACCGCCTGCCTCGACTGATAGCTGGTATGAATATGTCAGAATTGCCAGAACTTTTGTTTCCTCCAATTATTATGTACCGCATGGACGAGATGCGCAGTCATATATCGCTGAACGACATTTGGCATGCATACAATCAACAGAAAAAAGTATTTAAGTTTTTGGGAATAGAAGCAGAGGACCAGGAGCCTCAGGTAGTGGCATCGAAGGCGGCATCAGAAATAGTCAAGGTGGGTCTTTTTAGCTTTCTCACAGGATTCAGCTTTAACCCAATGCAATGGTGGATATTCAGCTGCTGTAGTTATGTGACGATTAGGGTAGTGTGGAGTGTGGTAGCGAAGCGTTTGGTCAGGAAATTATGGTAAGCAAGTAAACAAGTACAGTGGAACACAGCGGTACCTATTGTACGTGCACGATGGACCACTGATCCAAACAGCCACATGCATAATCGCGACCAAATAAATGCAGTTGTCGAACATCAAGTGCGTCCAGCAACAAGTACTAGTGGTGAAACAAGTAGTGTAATGCCGACCGCAAAAGGCCACGACCAGAGTTCGAGTTTTCAACCATATAATTTGGTTGCGTTGCATGGTAATCGACCGGATGGTACCATCGATGTTCATGTAAATGGTATCAGGTTGAGTGCTCTTATTGATACCGGTGCGCAAGTGTCACTGCTTTGTGCAACGGCAGCAGGACGCCTCAACAATATCGTTTCCGGTTCACATAATGCGCGGTATGACAAAGTGCGTTCAGCATCTGGACATTTAATGCGAATTGAAGGGTTTATTGATGTTGTTCTTACTATAGGACAGTCAGAGTATCAAGGAATTATGGCAGTAGCATCGACGTTGCCTTACGAGGTTATTATAGGACGGGATCTACTGACGCAAATGGGACAAATTAAGGTAGATTTCAAAAAGGGTCAACTAATTCTTGGAGACGACACCATTAGAATGAACGAAGTACGAGCTATGGAAAATGAATCGCAGGTGACATTGATAGAAACTGTCTGTTTACCATCGAGAACTGAGGCAGTGCTGACCTGTCTCGCCGAAACAGGTGAAGCTGAACCAATACTACTGCAACCAGCTATTGGTATCGACCGAAACGTACTAGTCGCAAGCACAGTGGCGTGCCCGGATTCCGAAGGACGGGTGCCTCTTCGAGTTCTAAATCCTGGTTGCGATCCATTGGAATTACACGGTGGTACGAGACTAGCGACGGCGAATACGATAGCCCCAGACCGAATGTTGGATATGGATATTCAAAAATATAGTTCCGACAATTTAACACGAGCAAATTTGCCAAAAATGATAAACCACCCAGCAGGGGAAAATTTGAAGCGTTAGATTTATCTAATTGTGTGCTCAATGAAAGGGATCAGAAAATGTTAGTGGAACTGCTATGGGAATTTGAGGATATATTTTCGGAAGGCGACCACGACCTTGGAGAAGCGGCACAAGTATATCACACGATTGATGCTGGTGATGCGCACCCAATCCGACAAAAGCCATACCGAACAGCATTTGCACAAAGAGTTGTGGTTACCGCTAAAATCAAAGAAATGCGAGAAAACGGAATTGTGGAACCATCAATTAGCGAATGGGCTTCTCCAATCGTGTTAGTTAAAAAAAAGATGGTACGTGGCGATTTTGTGTCGATTATAGGAAACTTAATGCGGTTACCAGGAGGGATAGCTACCCAATGAAGCGCATTGATGATGTGATGGGATCGCTAAGCAAGGCTAAATTGTTCTGCACGCTCGACATGCGGAGTGGATACCATCAAATCGCTATGGATCCAACTAGTCAGCACAAAACTGCTTTCATAACGTACGAAGGTCTATACGAGTTTCGGAAACTTCCATTTGGGTTGACCAACGCGCCCGCCACATTTCAGAGGTTGATGGAAAACGTTCTAGCAGGTCTTGACTGGAAAATCTGTTTAGTTTATCTTGACGATGTGCTAGTAGTTGGTTCAACTGCTGAAGAACTTCTTGCTAGACTACGACAAGTTTTCGAACGATTTCGCATCGGTAATCTTAAATTGAAGCTCAAAAAATGCCAGTTTGGTCAGAGTACTGTGTCATTTTTGGGACACACGCTCAAGTCAAATGGATTTTCGCCAGGATGTTCGAAGGTGAATAAAGTGCTGGGCTGGCCTATTCCGAAAACTGCCAAAGAAGTGCAGAGTTTTATGGGTTTGGCATCTTACTACAGGCGATTTGTATGGAATTTTGCCAAAATTGCCAGCCCTTTACACAAACTATACAAAAAAACGTGAAGTTTGTGTGGACTGACGAATGTCAAAAGGCCTTTGAAAGTTTAAAGGAAAAACTTGCCACGACGCCGGTACTAACGTTTCCTGATATCTCAAAACCGTTCATAGTGCAAACCCATGCAAGCGATCAAGCTATTGGTGCAGTGCTGAGTCAAGTTACGGAAGATGGTAAAGAACATCCTATTAGCTTTGCCAGTAGGACTCTGAACCAAGCGGAAAGGCGATATGCAGCGATTGAGCGTGAAACTTTAGCCGTCGTTTGGGCTATTCGTCATTTTCGACCATATTTATACGGAAAACCATTTTCGGTGGTAACCGACCACCAGCCACTGAAATGGTTATTATCCATCCGGGATCCTCACGGCCGTCTCTGTCGATGGAGTCTTATGTTGCAGTCATACGATATTGTTATAACCCACCGACCAGGAAAAGAAAATCGAAATGCAGATGCTTTGTCGCGACGGTCGGATGGAGATGACTATCCTTCCTTTCTGAGTGGTTGTACAGAGTGCCAAGTGTGTACGCAGATGCTGAAGTCTACCGGGAGCTCGGTAGAAGCTAATGTCGTAACAACCACAAAAGTGCAAAGCGTAGAGTCTGAAGATCAGCCGCCATCGATAGATATACGCGAAGAACAGCTCTCAGACGACTACGCTGTTGATATTATGCAGAGGTTAGAACTAGATGAACGTCCTGCAGACGTGGAGCTATGGTATTTGGAGAATGGGACGTTATACAGAAGGTCGATTGTTCGCGGCCGGAAACAGCTGTACTTGCCGCCAGCGTTGCGTGAACAAGCTCTTAACGCCTGTACCGACCATTTGTTAGGAGGTCACATGGGTGTGCGTAAAAGGTATCAAAAGCTAGCTGATCGATATTACTGGCCCGTGATGTATTCCGACGTGAAACGGTGGTGTTTGAGTTGTGCAGCGTGTGCTACGAGAAAGAATCCAGTGCGATGGACCGTACCACCACTCCAGCCAATCAAGGTAGTAGCGCCAGGGTATCAGGTGGCTTGTGACATTGTTGGTCCACTGCCTCAGACCGAGTCAGGCAATAAATATGTCATCGTTTTTATGGACTACTTCACCAAATGGGTAGAATGTTTTGCTTTAGTAGACACCAAAGCAAAAACAATTGCAAAAATCCTTGTAGAACAAATAGTCTGTCGGTTCGGAGTGCCGAATTGTCTATTGAGCGATCGCGGAGCGAATGTAATGTCTGAAGTACTCCGCGACGAGTGCAAATTATTAGGGGTACGTAAGCTTAACACTACGGCATACCATCCGGCTTGCGACGGGATGGTCGAGCGATTAAACCGTACTATGGAATCCATGATTAGCCTACATGTCAACTCCAGTCAGACAAATTGGGATACCGTTTTGCCCTACATTTGTTTTGCATACCGGAGCAGTATACATGAATCGTCAGGCGAAACACCATTTTATCTTAATTTTGGTCGAGATCCTGTGTTGCCTCTGGATCTGATTCTGAAGTCTTCTGAGGTTTCTAGCTATGAAGACTATGCGTCTGACGTGAGTATCAAGCTCTCAGAAGCGTTGGGTGCAGCGGAACAATGCATTGCACGGTCGCAGGACAGACAGAAAACTAATCACGATAGAAAGGTCAGAGGGTGGCCGTTTACAGAAGGAGACCGGGTATATTTACATGTCCCAGCTGTAGCGCGTGGAAAGTCTAAAAAATTAATTCGACCTTGGCATGGCGCTTACCGCATATTAAAAATATCGGAAGATGGAACTGGGGCAACAATTGAACCTGTCAAAAAATTAACAAAATGCGCTGCGAAACGAGTTAACGTAAGAAGGCTTAAGTACGCTCCTCCGAATAAAATGATACAGAAAGTGAGCTACCATGGCGCCCAGGCTTACGAAACACAAACGTGTTTGTGTGATCGTGATGAGCAGATATCGCACGCATTCGAAACCAATCGGCCTAATGTTTCTTCCAAGCAGAGTGTGGCAAAGTCAATTCGTAATTCTGAAAACAATCCTTGTTCAACTGATTACAGAAGTGAGGCACCTGATGTCGAACCTGTCAAACGAGCTAAGAGTTACGATTTACGGCCGCGTGTAGGAAGAATTTAATAACTAGGTAAAAAAGAAAAACAAGTAAAACAATTTCTTCTTTACCATTATCGAAATTGAATAATTATTATAACAAATTTAATCATTATTTAATTCTATCGAATAATTATTTAATTTTATATAATGTATAGCTACTTATATTATAATAAATGGGATATTGATACAACTTGTGCAGACCAAAAACGGCCATCTAGGATCTACTATTGGGCGTAATGCGAACAGAGCAAATTTGCGATATAACTTGAGACAATTCGATCGAGAGCCATAACTCGTACACTTTAGAAACTTATAATCTCATATTGTAAGGTATATTTTTGTTCTGTTTTAGCTAATATTTAACGTGCCGAGCTTGTTATATTATTAATTATTAAATTATTGAATTTGCAACTAATCCGACAGTATTAGCGATGAACGATGTTGACATTGGAGATGTTCCAAACGTGGAACTGGTGGATGAACCAACAGGTATTAGTCGCGAGCATTCAATCCATTTCCCTTGTGATGGGAAAAACTTAACTTTTTACGTCGAAATACGATGTGCAGAGGAGCATATACTATGCGAAACTGTTTTGACACCATATGTGCACATGTGCGAAGCTACTATTAAGATCCCTAAGCGAGAGAAGTTTCGCCCATCTTCCACAAAGCGTAGTGATCAAAACGTTTACAACCAATGGCAGCCGAAATTTGAACGCGAATGGACAGATGCTCGTTTGATGCCGTCAAAAGTGCCAGAAATTTCGTCAAATTCTGAGTACGACCCAGTCACCAACTTTCAGGTGCCAAGTTTACAACGGTTCCGATCATATTGTAAATCGCCCGACGCGTTTGGGAAGCGAGACGCCGAGCTATTGGCAGCACTGGTTCCTTCATCGAAGGTCACCAAAATTAGCAATCAACAAGCCGAATCCAGCATAATACTGCCAAAAATCGGGCCTCGAAGCAAGGACATAGTTAAGGTCCCTTATGTCATTCCTTGTGACGAAGTACGAACGACGTCTGCGCCTACCTTGCCAGATCCACGTTCTGGTCGATTTGCTTCGTTCCTGCCGCTTCCGAAATTCGCAAATGAAAAAAGAACATCATATAAGGAATATCGTCAATAGTTGCAAATATGTCAAATACAGCGGGAACGCGAAATCCACGCGAAATGGAAAAGCCAATTCAAACAGTTCCAGTCGAAGGTTTTGCAGGCGCACTGGCTCGGACACGTAATGCGAAATATGCAGGAATGGTGATAACTGTGGCAAACAACAACTCGATTCCACAAGTGTATCCAGGAGCCGGGACAGTAGCAATTACAACTTCATACAATCATGTGGCTGGTACCATCAACGTCAGAGATAATCCGCCGATGATTCCAGCACATATAGGTACTTCTAAAACCAATTATAGCAAATCAGCGTATTGTACAAACATGGCACAAGTGATACCGAAAAATCAACAATGTAATAATAATGATTTTGGCAATGACAATCCCAAACAGTCGATGTACGATGCTGTACCGCGCTTCAGGGCAGATAATTTTTCTGCTGATACTAAAAAGCGTAGGAATAAAATGGGGAAAGGTGCACTGTTAAAGAAGAAGCAACGTCACGAAGAATATTTACAACGGGCGTATAACTGCGTAATTCGACAG
Organism: Trileptium ribeirensis; assembly: GCA_030248225.1. NCBI lineage: Eukaryota > Metazoa > Nematoda > Enoplea > Enoplida > Thoracostomopsidae > Trileptium > Trileptium ribeirensis. Next base: position 53,838 of record JASANE010016653.1, on the reverse strand, counting down.
TCATCAACAACACAGTTGCCAAAATAGTTGGAAAAAAGTCGTCGTATAATATTTGTTACCTAATTATATCAATATACTAATAATTACAATCTCTATGTATTATGACAAAATTACGCGATCATTCTATAACTCTACATTATCAACAAATCTCTATGACGTTCTTTTGGTCGTATACATTATCTTTATACGTTTCCACAAATTTTAAGGTTGAGGTCACACCTCTCGTAAGGGGAGACCCATGTAACGTAATGAATGTTGATTATTATTACTATTATTATTATTGTATTATTATTATTACGATTACAATTTAATCTAAATTTAATTTAAGTTTTATATTGTTTTTTGGAACCACTTCTATGACATTTCCTGCGTGCATCGATTTCTGTCTGTGTTTTTGACATTTCATAAAGCTTGTTTTTGAGCTTTAAAAAACATTGTAAAACTATAAAATTGTTAGAAATTTTGCAGAACTGCGGTTGTTGTTCAGATCAGTTCTTGCGCAAAGCGTGGTTGTATTTGTAACTTGTTTCGAACTACTGTTTTAATAAAAGATAATTGACGATTCTGCTACATTTTGCTATGTTTTATTGGAACGTCGTGAATAAGCTCATCTGAAAACGGAAGGGCTTTTTCCACTGACGTTTCGTATTAGTGTTTGCATAAACACCCGTCCGAAACCGGAAGGGTATTTTCCATTGCCGCTCGGATCAGGAGTACACAATAGTTTAACTTACAATAGCGCCTGAAATCGGGCTGCTAACAATGTCAAGTTAGTTAGATAAAAGAATCATACTGTCATCACCCTGGGAACAGCGATCACAAAACTTTGCTCCTTAGTTGTAAAGTTGTTAGTCGGGATTAGCTTGAATTTGGCGTCTGTAACCGGACGGCCATTGCAATAACGCAGCGACTACTAGCACATGATCAGAGTTGTACTTCGCAATACATACAACTGTTTAGGGACGTATTGACGTCTGAGCACTCGGACGACTTCGTCTTGTATTGCGGACGGACACGTCCACGGGAACACAGTGCGCACTCTAGCCTAACAATATCTATAGTAGGACGCACGCGTCTTGTTTATCGGACGCGAGCGTCTGTTGGAACTAGCATACGCACTCGCCTTCCATCGATAACGAGATTCGTAGCAGCCTGGGTGTAAACCTAACGGTCATGGAAAATATCTAAGAAATAATTTTGTTACAAAATTTTTGAAGCTTTGTTAATTAAAATAGAAAAATAGATTATGTTATGAAAAATTGATCATGTTTGTAGCTGCGAGTAGAAGCTTTGTTAGTTCAAATCGAAAAAACAGATCGTGTTATGAAAACAGATAACGTTTATAACTGTAAGTATGAGCTTTGTTAGATAAAGGTACAGTTTATGATGAAAGATTTAGCCAGATTCTATTTTATGAACGCTTTTGAACCATCAGTTTGACTAGAAGCGAATTATTTGAGATATGTGCACATAGTCACGTTATAACTTTACAGAAAAATTTAAATGTTCTACAACTAACTCTCTCTCTCGAGTTTAGCAGTACATGCGCTAAATTTTCAAAAAAATATTGTATGTTGGCAAAATATGTTTGAGTTTTTTGTCACTGAAATGATAATTTTAAAATCAAGTGTCAAATGTCTGGTACCAAAATTTCCGAAATTCCACCGCTCTAAAACTAGAATAAACAATTAGTTTACACATTTTCGATTGTATCGAAAATACATCTAAATAGTTGCCAAATTATATGAATTAACATAGCAAAATCCGCCAACATAAGCACATGTTGGGAGTAAATATTTGTTAAAATTGTGTCAACTTTTAGTTTAACCATTTAACCCCGAATTAATTTACGTATTGTGCAATGTTTGAGGAACTCAAGCCAGCCGAGCCCGAGTTATCCGGGTGAAAGGGGCATGCGTTACCGCTGAGCTGTCCAGGAGCTTTTGCTTGGTTCCTTGAGGAACAGCACATGGCAAACGATTAGACAATTAGACATTATACGACAAATTCAGTTAACACAACTGTGCTTCATGTGAGCTATCCTCATTAGTGGACAATGGTAATTATCAGGTAATGAAACAATATGCTATTGATTACTAGAAACTATGGCTCTTTGGTAAAAATCGAACGAGTGACACTATATTTACTTTCCACATAAAAACTTAAGAGACCATTCTGAATCCAAACCAATCACCTAATGCTTACCTCATAGGTAATAACATCAACTATTTATTATTTGTGCAGCGCAGTGGTGTCTTTGCGGTTTATGTTCACTGTGTCTTGAAGAAATCCACAAATTTCCAAAACGTACTGGGCTTTTTAACGTCCGTTGCATTAGATCAAAACTGTTTTCAAAGAACTGCCACTCCAAAAAACGATAGAAGTTATCTTTCATTACTAATTAAAATTATTTTGCCGTAAGATACATTCTCTTGTTTACCGGTTTATTGCGTTAAAGCCGAGGCACATTATGGCAGCAGCTATAGCTTATGACGAATAGGCAGATATCTTTAATTTTTAATTATAATTTGTGTTAACAAATCGTCACGTAATAAATATTAATCTGCATATCTCCTTTTCTATGGGTGAAAAATATTGAAATTTAGATCAAGTTAAATCAAATTTTGTTGTTTCTCTAACAACATGGCAGCCGCTAAAGTGATGTGACAAAATCACAGTATATGTGGATTGAGATATTGTATCTGCAATTGTCATTTATTCCTATAGCAAATAAATTAGATAACGTACACAACCATTCATGTGTCATCATCGCTTAGGTATTGCTCTTACTGCTATAGCTTACGACTGATTTGCGTCCTTTAGCTTAAGTTTCTACAGTGCATGCCCTATAATACGCATACTATATCATCGACATTTCCCAACATCGTCCAAGCTACAAGAGAAATAGAAAATACCAACAATTTCGGCTAAAATTCATGTATATTTTATTATTCATCATCTATTACCTTAGAATAACTAGTTATATTTGGCTCAAATTTTCACTGTGCATACTTCTGCGACAACCGGATACTGTTGAGTCTATTGCGGTATTCAAATTGGCTGCGAAATAACAAAAGAGAACATTTAAGGGCCAGAACTAACTAATTCTTGCTGTTATCGTCCGTATCTTTGCAAAGAATAATACTCAATTTGTCTTAAAATGCAACTGTAAAACATTTACACACATTAATCATAACTTCGCTATTAAAGGTATTATTCATGATTTGTACCGATAGCCATCATTTAAAAGCAATAGCGCTAAACCCTGCGTTCTCAGCGTAGCACCTAGTTTTAATATGTGGGATTACCAGAAGGATATCAGGTAATTGCAGGTCTGTCGGTGATGTTGAAAGATCAATAGAACGATGGCAACATTTGAGCACGATAATTGAAAATGTTAGTTGGAAGTTAGCTATTTCAATATGGTTGGACAAGTACCGTACATAATTAAAGGGATAAGCCCTCACTAAACAATCTACGTTGTGAAGCCTAGTAAAATTGGAAAACAATCTCACAGCCTGACAACAATTACAAAAAACAATAAAATATATGAAAATCCATCGTGCGTAATATCATCATGTCACAAATTTCAGCTAAAATACATTGAAATAGAGCCTGTCAGTATTATTTAATGCTAGTGTATTATATTATATACTCGGAATGCTATGCTTAGTATATAATATACAAGCATGAACATTCTTTTCGGTGTCTGTTTTCTGTTTGCGGCTTATACTTGTAGAGAATACGGCTTCATTGAGCGATACATATTATGCGTGACTAAACTAAAAATGACCGCGCCGACCATCTTATTTTTAAAATTGCCCTATTTTCAGTAACAGAAGGCTTCTGTGTGATTACATAACGTGGCAAAAGTTATTTAAGAACAGCAGTGAGCCTGTATAAAATGGATAATTTTTGGTTCGCAAATACGCTAATGAAATCCAGGAATTGTTGAAAACGTTGTTTTGTTTGTTCTAAATTCGTGCGTTTTGTTCGTGATTATGGTTACGGCGAGGCATCGCTCGACACATTAGGTGCAATAAATCAGCGGTGCAAACTATTTCAAACGTGTTGTTCAAGAATATTTACAATCAAGAATACGTAAACTTCTTTGCGAACGCAAACATATCAATAAAAACAAAATTTGTTCGCGAACACAAATGTATATTCTTTAGCAAATCTTGCTCGCAATCACAATGGTATAAAAAGTATAAGTATACAAATTTTTAGTCAAACAAAAACAACATTGGAGTCATAATTACAATCGTCGGATCCAACATAAACGGCCCAGCGGAGGTAGTCAAAAATTTTGGATCGTTAACCGATTTATGGTGTAGAAGAAAGAACATCTTTGAAGGGGGTTCGGAGCAAAAGCTCCGCCCCCTCCGAATTTGTTTTAGGCATAGTGTAAGCCTAATATAACATGTGAAGCTTACACGAACGTCCTTGCTTAGATTACCGGTAACGGTATATCCTACTCTTCACTAACTGGGTTACTGTAGAGGCTTTCTATATATTGTTACCGATTACTGTATGGAAAATACTTTCGACCTTTATTTCGCAATCGTACTTGTAATTTCCGTATAAAATCAACAGTATACGCATGCCACGGACCTATACAAGCAGCACGGCTAAACTTGGACCTAATAGAGCCAACCGTTCCAAAGCAATTATAACATGGATATGTACACGAATATTTGTTCGAAATATTGGTTATGGATATAGGCTATATATTCTGTAGGCTAGAGGGTGTCACTAATATGTCGACCATCTGCACATTATGGGTCTCAGCCGGCTGTCAAAATTTAATCAACCACCCTCATGCTCCTCAAGCAATCATCCTCAATCTATATATAATAACAACTGCAATAGATAGGCGATTTTAAGGCAAAATTGGTCATTTTTCCCTCGTAATCAGTAGCTAAAAGTCACAATCGGCTAGATATCAGACCTGCATTTGCAATACTCTCCAGGACACTGGAATTGCGAAAATTTTAATCAATCACTATAGTGGTTATCGTTGTATATGCGAAAACAATCATATTCTAATTGATTTTGAAGTTGACACTGATTCCGCTTGGTACTATTGTAGGTGTTCATTAATTAACATTGGCTCATGGAAACGTAAACATATAAATAAATACTCTTAACATGTCGCTATGGCTTAGCACAATATATCGTAAAAATTAGGGAAATTTTTCCTATTCGTACTTAAGTTGCAGTCGTTGTTGTAATAAAAATCCGATCCTAATTAGAGCAATAACGCAGTAACCAAAAAGAAGCAGTATGATCTATCTTTAGCAAAAAAATTACAACTATTGGTTTCCAATTTGGAACGTTTTACTGTGTATTTTGCTTGGAGTAGTATCTGTCGTAATCTGGGAACGATTTCTAGGCTTGCATACAACTAGAAAGAAAATGTTTATTAGCCCATCCTTGAGTACAGGAACTAGAGGATCAAACCTGCTTTTTGCAGAATTAAAGTTTAGTATTACCTTGGGCAAATCCAATCATAATAAAATATATTTTCTCTGGGACCATTATAGAAATATATATTTAATTTTATAATCTGTATTTTCTATGATAGCACCATTTCGTGTATTCTAACTGTATGGTCGTATAGCTCAGTCTGTGCAAGGCATCTAACCTTGGGCTGATCTTCACACCATTTTCCTTGGTCACCGTGTGCATGTCTTCGCGCAGTACTGTACGGCAGAAAAGAAAGAAACAATTTTTCTTAGCTCGACTACATTGAAACCTAGCAAGCCTTATATAAACAAATTTGTACACCTAATTTCAACGTCTAAGAGACGTAATTTTGAGCAGATACTGCGGCTTACGTGGACTAAAAATTAGTGTCGGGTGCTCGGGTACCCGTGCAGTTGATCGGATACCCGGGTAGTTTAGTCAGGTCGGCTACCCGGGTACCGCGTTAATACCCAATGTTCATGCCTAGATATTAAGCAGGTATATTAATATAGCTGGACGATATAGGCCAAATTAACCAATAATAAATGTTTAAGTAACAACACCGTCAAAATTTTTTTAATGTTCGCTTTCTGTATACTTGCACGATTCCAAGGTATATATTTTCCCATTGAAAAGTAAATCTGAAGCGTAGTGTGCATATACTCATTTTTGGTGAAGTGTAAAATATCGTTAATGTTAAAAAGTCGTGTACTCAAAATGTTACTCATGCAGAAACGTAGCTAAACAGATTGTGAGAGAAAAGCCAAGATTCTAGGTACGATACATATTTGTAACCGTACGGTATTAGCGCTACAATTTTCTTCCGGGTGTATTAGGCGGCGTTTACGTTATAAAACGCTCGCCATGTGGAAGTTTTGTCAATGTGTGATCACGACCATACCATAGTGCATGGTAGCTGGAAGGCTATACTATGCAGCACAAGTAATGGTGTCCCGGACATCGTGTAAAATTTCACTATGGTATGTTTGACACCCTATAATTGAATAGTTGTTTAAATAAAGTGGGAAAGTTAGCTAAGTGAAATTTTAAAATATTTACGCCAATTATTGTATCTCATCAAGCATGCCGATTAAAGTTTTGCGTAGGAAGCGCATGGACAAAGCTTGCATTGTATGAACTTCGAGAACGGAAAAAACAACAAAGCAGCTTACCGAAACACTTTCATCTCAGCTAGCCAGAAGTTTGCGGTGTCCATGACACCATGCATAAATTCTGATGGTGTCCGAAACACCATATAAAATTGCTTAGACTGCAGTGTTGGTGTTCTGCACACTATAGCGTTGACTGTGTTACGCAGGCTGTACGTGGCCAAAACTTCCACCTGGTGGACAACATATAACGTAAACGCAGCAAAATAAAACAGTTTGCAATCGATATTTAAACTTAATCGCGACCATATTGTGTACTAGGAGGAAAAATTAGGGGCACTACTTTTAAACACGCAGAATTTTATAAAAATGCGACAAATATCTCACTAAATAGGTCAAAAGTCGAGGATACTATAAGAGTTTGCAATATTTTCGTAAGTTATGTATAAAGGTGCGAACGGGAATTTTTCGGTAAAACTAACCTAATGGACAATTTTGCACGTAAATAGTCAAAATGCGAGGAGAGTTAACAAAATCACAAAATATGCCAGATTATGAGCGCTCAACGGTGCAAACAGGTCAAATTAGGATTTTTATTGTCAATATCATTGAAAATGGAGAAAATTAGTTTACATTGGAACCGAATAAAGCTACAGTAAAACATGATTAGTATGACATGTGCTATATATACAACATGAATTTCGTATAATAACGGGGTATTGTTAATTGTAATGTGCCAGATGAAGCAAGTCAATGGAAATATCTAAATAACTGAAAATTTGATCTGACCTTTCATATCTATGTTCGGAGCTGAATTGAAGTTTACTGCATAAGGTGCTAAAAACCCTTGCATATATGTATTGAGTATAGCAGGATCGATACTCTATATATGTAAAAGTAGGCATGCATATTTTGGTAACGTACAGAACTTTTTTCGGTCGTTGTTTCTTAAATTTGTAAGATTGTTTCAACTGCTGCCCGTAACTGTTCGTTATTACAAGTATAGCTAGCTCTGATAGTGTAGAAATATGACATTTTAGCACTCAACTAACTATATAGACAATATCAAAATGTTTCTTTCAACTTAGCTTAAATTACTAAACAATTTTAGCAAATTGACCACCGCATATACAGTCGAGTTCAATACTGTTGCAATACAACGAAATGTGCCAGGCAAGTTGATACGGTTAACACAGTCGCACTTAATTAATCAGTGAATTTCTTGAAGACATTGAAAGGCAAAATTGTTAGTTGCAATAGTAGAGGTCGCCGGACGGTCCGAATAAATTAAAATTGACCAAATTCAGCGCATGCTTCAATAGAGAATTTATCAAACAACTTGACTGGCTTCCCTAGGTAAGGTAGGACATCCAGACCAGGCATCGCGTTGCCCCGGCTCAGCTAGTTATTTGTTTTATTTTTGTATTATGCCTGGCATCAACTGCAGTTATTTTATCTGTTCCAATGGTTTGTTCGAAGACTGTGTGCGGATGTCCGAAAGGCCATGAATGGAGATCACAAATGGTTACGACATGGATCCATGAACGCATATGCATTATCACCATTTTGACCTAGTATATATATATATGATCTCTTGTAGTTTTACCACAATGTCATTATAAAAATATAAAGCCAGAAAATATACATATAGCCAGCATACCTCATGAAAAGATTGGAAATGGTAAGAAGGACATCAAGTGAGGACTTAAGTGCGCCCTAAAATTGAATCAAAATTCTAATAAAAACGACACAGGCAAATTTCTATTAGACCCTATCGATATTTATCTGTCAATGCAAAGTGATTACCAACGACGCCTCATTCAGTAAAGGAGTTCACGCGTCTCACCACCTCAAGCGGTCAAACAAGCACATGATTCCAAGCTGATACGTTTAAAAATAAGGAGAATCTTTATAGAACAATTATGAGATACCTGATTAAGCCATCTTTACATGAATTCTGCTAAGAAAGTTAAACGTGTATTGGTTTTAACACTTAGATGTAACTAGTGTAGAAATTTTGCTTAGTAAATCTAATATACATTGGCAAAGTTTAAATCATTCTATACTGTAGTATTCGAATCATAAAAGTTGGCTATAACCCACTTTTCAAACGTATTGTTGCATGCAGGCCCACATAGCTGTCCTCCGAATTTTAATAATAATAAGTAATGAGACAAAGCTGCTTTCCAAATAATTTCACTGAATTATGTCGATTTTTCTTCATTTCTAAGACAAGAGCATTGTATGTACTGCACATTGCCAATCAATCAGAATAGTTGCAGTTCCCTGCATATCTTGCATAAATTCAGAGTGTTTAATAAGGATTGGAGAAAAATACGGAGACATATTGTAAATGAGTAGGAATCTTTGAAAGTTTATGATCATATTTGGAGTACCAAATATTTTTAATGTTACCCTTACCTGACTTGTCAAAACTATCTATCAGAGTAAAAAGAATTTCACTTTTGTCCTACCATGTTGTTAAATCGGATATAAATAAGGAAGGATAAATTTGAAGGTTTAAAGTATTAGCTGGTCCCTAATTTACCTATTCTGACAGACATCTCACATTTTTTGACTGACATAAGAATTTTTGCTTACCGCATCATCTAGGTATGGAAATTTTAAAATTGCCTAAAATATGAATTTTAACGTGTTTTGTTGTACTCATGTTATGCATCATTTACGATAAGATGCGTGCCCCTGGGCCAAACTATGTCACGCATCCAACTCAACTAGTTCGGGTGAACCATAGCTTAGCTGGGCTACTACAGTACATTATGGCGGCTTAGCTAGTCTTATGTAACAAACAAAAAGTTTAGCTAGGCTCTGTGTGACAAACAAAGCGTCCGCCTGAACCATCAATTGAAAAATTTAATTAATGTTGTGCTTAGTGTAATAAAATTTTGTTTTAATAGCATTTCATACTAATTCCACGTTATATAATTGTTTTTCATATACACAATTAAAGTTTTAAGCAGAAGCCGCAGTTTGTGCAGTATTTAGATACGTATAGCAAATCGTAATGTTCGCGGACTAGTAGGTCTGGCTAAAAAGTTATAGGGCTCAACTGAACACCTCGTGACAAAAGTACAGGTCGGCTCGACAGCCGATCACAAACGCATATTCTAGGCTACCCATTCAAAAATTTAACAGTCGAGCTGGACTGTCTGCGTGACTTAGTAGCTAGCATATTTGAACGCATGACGTAATTAGGACCACGTGCACCTATCCTATTGTAAATGATGCAATTAATTTTGGTGAACAAAATTGTAACGTTTTGATAATATCATGTATTACTCATAGTGACGTGGATAGGGGTAAAATGTTTTCAGTATTTCCTGGAGCTGCTGCGTTATCTAGGCTGTATGGTTGAGCTAAATTTAGTGATAGGGGATGAAAAAATTAACAACTCGTTAACTTTTGTAAAATTAACTAATAAGTCAAAAGTTATTTACCTGGTATTGTTTCGGAAGATGATATATCTTGTCGAATTATAAATGAACTAAAGTAAAACATCGCTACATACCCTGCCGCTAGTACGAGAGGTTCGGGTCATAATCTCTCATAGGTACTTGACTGTAAATGTTCGGGGTGTGCTGTTTTGTGGAAAAGATGTTTCCTTGACTCAGCTAAGGTTGGTTGAATCGAAAGTGAAACAGATGCTTTGCATCGTTGTTGTGTAGGTAACTTTTTCAGTCATAAAGCCTGAAAAGACTGGTCCTAAGGATTTTCGTTTTTAAAGACTCTCATTGTTGACCGTAATTGATACGGTTACGGTAGAACTAGAAATGAGGTCAATTCAAAATGATCGGAGTCGGATAGGTCGATCGAACCAGAACCTAGGGTAATAAAATTTGAATAAGTCCACCTAATGCGGGGCTAAACTTAAAATAACCATTCTGTTTTGCGATGAATTCAGAACCACTGTTACGGGGACAAATAGGAAAGCGATTCTGTTCATTTCTAGCTCGGACGTAAAGATTTGCAAAAGGGAAATGACAGTTCTGTAGCATTTTATAAGTTCGAAAACAAATTGAAAGTAACCTTCAAATAAAACGACTCCGTTATTTATCAAATAGTGTTCGCCCGCAACACTCTTGTTAAATCAAAATGAAAAAAATTTGTTCGCGAACAAAAACTAGCTTTTTCAGCCGAGTAGAAAATGTTCGGTAATTGAAATTTTGCAAAAAGCAAAATATGATTGTAGGCGAGGTCATCTTAAAATAGTTGCACAGAAACCTAAATTTATGTTTTTACTCATGAGAAAACAAATTAAACGATCCGTGCCGGGATGTTCGTAGTATGCCACTCTCCGTCTCACTGGAACCAAGTTGAAGAGAATGTTATTAAGACACTTTTTCTAGATGAGATGCGCAGTTTTTGGACCCTAGGTTGGTCACAGTACCTCTGCCAAAATATTCAAAACACAAATTTATTAAAGAAATTCTCTTTATTTATCAGATCTACTAGATTTGCAAGGGAGACTTACAAAAATGGACTAAGAGAAATGAGGAAAATGCTTCGAAAGTGAGCCAAAAATTAGGTTGTTGCAGGAAAACCCAAAACCGAGGTTCGCTCGAATACGAATTCCAAACTCAAGATCGGAAAAAACTGTTGGGCTCAAATTCAATCTTTGAATGCTCTGCCTAATTTGTCTGAGCTAAACGTCTGTCCTATGTCGAAGAATTGATAATTGTGAGCTGTACTAAGTTGCACGACACTTTGTAGTAATGTAGCCGTCTCAAACAGGGCTTTTAGCCTTAGTAAGCTGAAGTAGTGAGCTAAAATTACTTTGCCACTGGCTGCATATGGCTCTTTGAAAAGCAGAGTCTCGTCCCGGCACTCAGTTGCGAAACTCCGAGTCGAAAACCCACATTGTATCTGTTATTTCAATAAGGCACCAATGTGCAGAGTAGAATCAAAACCTTAGTAAAGCCGCATTCAAAAAGCTATAAATTTTTGCTTAGACATTTTTGCTAAATGGTCTTAGAATTTATTACAGGATGGGTTTAGCAGAACTCTGCAGTTTTACTTTTGACGGTAGTATGTTTCCGCAGCTAAAAAATATCAATTGTTTGGTCAAGAGTTGTTAGATCAATTTTGTCAGTTTAAGCATACAAATATTTAGTCGAACATCAAAAGCGTTTGAGCCGCATTAGGTTAAAAGCTTGTGCCCATAGAGTATTCGGTTTGACAATAGTCGGGGCAGAGTTTATGTAAGGCCACGCCAATTGTTTGTACGCGAGTAAACTTAAGGTAACCCCGCCAGTATCATATTCTGTAATTTTGTGTAATAATTATTACTGAACGCGTCTTGGCAGACTAAAATTCGGCGTAAAACTGTTCGCCAACATACCATTGAAATCTAGCCATTTTGTGTTCGAAAAAATCAAGTAAAATTGCTCAAATTTTTAAGAACGAAAATTTGTCGAATTTGAATTAAATCTGTTTATTCGAGACCATCAGAAGCTTAGCTACAGGATCGATTTGCAAGTAACATCACTTTTGCATCAAATTTGTCCGCGACCATTGACTAATCTAAATTTAAATAATTAAATTAGGGAGCGAATTTCTGTAAATTGAAAACGCCGAAATTCTCCTCAAACACAAGGTATATTTTTGGTACTCGAATTTGACATTGCCAATTTTCGGTTAGCGAGAAGCCGACTGAAATTCAGAATATTTTCATAATAACGGTTTACAATTCGATATCGGTTATTACAAAATAGGATGGTTGGTGGGGTCACCTTAAGTGTACTATCGTTTTAAGGTGAATTTTAATCCATAAATTAATAGCTAATCAATTTGTGTACCGATCAGCCATCTTAACCTATTCCACGTCTGTTCTCGCAAATCACTTCCAAGTTTAAAAAGATATGTACGGTTTGATTGGCAATATGAGAGTTGTCTGTAAATATCAATCGTTTGCAAAAGCAGGTGTTCTTCTAACCCAGGTCTACCATTTACCCAAAGATGCACTGTGAGTGATGTGGCAAAGAAATAAGATAAGCCCTCTAGAATCAAATAAGACGATAATATATAGATTTCAATTGAAATCGTACTAAGCAATCCATGACGAATCTCTACCTGAAATAAATTCATATTACGTCCGACTCTAACAAAGAAGGCTTATGTCAATTCGGTACCAAAGCAATAGTTGTATATAATTTCCTACTACTTAGTTTACACACCGTTTTCAACGTTAAGCAAACATGGTGTAGTTCCTAAAAAATTCACATAGCGTAAGTAGACTTTTCCAGCGCCCAGTACCAGCCTCAAGCGAGCTGTAAAATCTAACACTTCGATGGACAAATCCGAAGCTGCAATCACGGCCAAGATGTTTGCAAGAAAGCCATCTACCATGTAGCTCTTAAAATTTATCGCTATCTCTAGCCGAAAACGTTCAGCTAAAACAATAGTCATTACAAAACGACGAATATGGCGCTAATTTACAGTCTTCGTGATAAAAGGTAGACAACTTCCGGGATGCCGTTCAAAAACACAGAATGTGCACCGGAACATGTACGTTGTCGTTGATACCTAAATCGATCGTCCAGAAAGTGCGAAGAGTGACCAACATAGATTTCTTTTTTTCCGACAAGCTTTAAATAAACGTGTACCAGTGCTGAGAAGCCAGGCAAGGCTACAGCCAGACGTTAATAGATAAATGTATAAGCTAAACCCCAAGATCTCTGCAGTATGCAGAACATAAGGGATAAAAGAAATAAAAATCGCCCGGCATCAAAACCGTTGAGGAATTGACCAAAAATAAAGTTAGGCTGCGTAAGGGCCCTTAAAATTCTCTGACGTGTTAAGATCACGAAGAATTTATCACACCTTAGTACCTCAGCTGATAGGATATATAGGCGAAAGACAGACACATACTTTTCTGCGAGAGAACCTGCAGTGTTTCTATAGACCTTTAGAGTTCAACTGATTTGTAGAAAAATCCGACTCCCCGCGTTCAGACGTTTGACTAATAAGCTCCAAAACTCGCGATTCAGAAAGCTGGTGCTCAGGGCCGTCTCAAGCTCATTGTGGCCTGTGGGCTGATGGTTTGATGTGGCCTGTTTGCCGAAAACGTTTCAGATACTGGTATGTTCCACTAGCTCACATTCACTAATTCTCCATACTGTGGCACAGAAAACACTTCACAAATACTATGACCAATATACATTTGAGTTACAGTTTCATAGCAATTCTTGGGTGGTCGCTATCCATGAATGGCCTGACTTAGATAAAAATTTAAGCCTTTGTTAGAAAATTGGCATTAAAACTTATGCAGTCGCCCAAAAATGGCCTGTCCCCAAAGGTGGCCTGTGGGCTATAGCCCAGTTAGCCCTACCCTAGAGCCGGGTCTGCTGGTGCTACTCAGAAGCCGAAACGTTGTCATTATCTGCCTGAGACATACACCGCTATTAAATAAACGAGAAAACAGCTACGAAACGGGTAAGCACGCATAGTATTATACAAAAACCCAGCTGTGCAATAAAATCCATTGTCGTAACAGCTTTCTTTTGTATGTATACCAGATTTACATATGCAAAACCGCCAAACTATTTGTATCCATGAAAATCTCTATTTTAGGTTGATAGTTTTATATATGAGATCGCCTAAGGATTAATGCTAGGTGTTATAGAACAGTAAATTGATAAGTGATTTAAAATTTGTAGTTGTTACTCTCAAACACGAACAATCCAAGTGCCGAACTCCTTTTAGATTTCAGTACCAATTTACCTAATCTTCGATGTATCGAAGTATCGTAAAAGAAGTAACGAACAGTTTGGAAATGCTCTTTGAACATGTTCACGCGTTTGTCAATCTTCGACACTCTAAGTTCTATACAGCATTGCCGGTTGAATACGGCTTTTGCATGCCTAACTACCTAAATGTAAAGGAACTAAGTGCAAAACTTTTTAATATGCACAATGTCGGTTTAGTTCGCGCATGTAAATTATTGACCCAATGGATTATAACTTTGTAGTAGTCGAAACTGTGTATAGCTATATGAAACTACACCATTGTTTGCTGGAGTAACTAATAGGCTGATATAAAATCGTTTAAAAGATATGGTGGACCTGCTTCTTCTCAGTGTAGTCACTTTCGCTCACAAAACTAAAACGGAAGGTTGCGAAAAGAATGGACTGAAGTGTATTCGTTTCCTACAAAACAAACATTATAAATGTATTTTAAGCACGTAGACATATATTAAGATTTCTGAGCTGAGATATGATATCTATCTGGCTTTACCAATCTTTTTGCGGTACTCCAAAACGCAGAAATAAATAGATGTCATAAAGATAATTTTATTTGTTTACTAGAAACGCAACTGCTGGTTCTGCAACATGAAATGCACAACACGTCAATCTAAGCATTATGACAGATGCAGAACTAAAAAACTCAACAACAGTAACCTTTCGAATATACTAAGTACTTTGTATTTGTAGTTTAAATCTGGGTTCCATTGGAACACTTCGGTTTGTAGTTACAAGCTCAACATAAATAGAGAAATAAATAGATTTTTGACAGATGTGGAATTCCGAGGCTGATTATTTAAATAGATTGCGGAATCGCCTCGAAGCCGAATTGAGTTTCGATGAAAAATAATGGACAGATTTTGGTTTGAAAAGAAATGAATGGGAAATACACAGAATCGGCAAAGCCGTGTTTTATGATTGACTGATTAAGCTCAAATATATTGCTGGTTGTTCATGCACTGGTTCGTTAGATATTTCATAATGGATGATGGTTTTCACGGGTGTTTGTTTTGTGACAAATTTATAGGACATGTAAGAAATTACAGATTTAAGGGAATTTCTAAAACCAATTTCTACTCTGATGCGAGAATAGCAAAATGGACATCACTTCTGATTTCACTTCAAAATGGAACAGGGCAATCACTCCTGACAACTAGACCTGTTCTTGAGGTAACATAAAACATAAGTACTCTTTGCTGATTGCACTCTGTATAAAAACTATTTTGCATATCAAATAGTACCAAAATATCAATCTGTCCGGTGTCCTGACTTACGGTTAAAATGTAAGCCTGTAAAATCAACTATCTCGTACATGCATTGACCAATTTCAACATTAGTTCGCTTACTCAATCAATTTGACACTGAATTTCAGTTATTTTACTCTATCGATAATTTCAATGAAAGATTGGGGAGCAATCACCACTTGTAGTATTAGGAAGAACAAATATATTGTAAATGAAAATTTAATCGAAATATTAATTTCAATCAGTCACTAGATTGCGCCAATGTGCATTAGACGGCGACGTTATAACTCTAAACCATATAGACAGACGATAGCATCATTAAATGTTATAACAGACGATATCATCATTAAATGCGTACAAGAATCATTAATTCCTGCGTAAAACAACAGATATTCACATTCAGGGACTGATCATGTTATAAAATTATATAATTCCTATGATGTGCAAGTGGATAGGTTTATCATTCCTAGTATACCATCACATATAGTGTACACTGAAAAAATACGTCGAATCAGTTATCTGTTGAAGATTGATTAAATATTTTAGCACATCGTGCACAGGTTAACATATCTTATCACTGCCGAAAAACTGTCGCATATCACCTTTAGGAAACCAAAATAAACAGACCGGCTTAGTGCACGACGTTCTTAAACTATAATGTCTTTTAAAGCATATAATTTATACAAGATAAATTTAGGATTAGTATGTCGAAAACAATATAGCCTGCATTTCACTTCGCGCCTGTCCTATATCACATGAAAAGGAACTGCATAACACCTGAGGGCGACTAGCTAGCTAATAAGACAATTATTTAAAATTTCGTTGTTTTTATGTCCATGTTTATGATATGCTTTCTTCAAAAGCTATCAAGTATGGATACCGTCATGGCTAGATTCCAAATGGTATGCAATCTCTTCATCGTGTGGAAAAAAACAGGCAGCACCCGGTTTTAAAATCACTAGCGTGTAACATCAAAGTGCAACTCCTACAATATCATAAATACTACCGCACTAAACTACGCAATTGCAGAACATTGACGTTTTGACTTTTTCCTTATCAGCCGACATCGAACACGTTAATGGATGTATTCGGCCTCATTCTGGTGCATAATAGTTGTGTCAAAAATTAATTGAACCTTACCGAACTAGATACTTTCCAGCATAGACACACAGGTATACCAACTACGCTGGAGGCTGGCAGAATTTCTACTGACTACAATTTGGTTACATACGAATAATAAAATAAAACCTACGTTTGTTCTCAATCGTAACAGAAGGAGGGGAGGCATGCACTGGAGTAGGCTTCTTAGCCACACTCCTCATAGCAGTAAAAGAGGTGATATTGTAAGCCCGTTTATAATTGAAACTATCGAGTTGCCAAAGCAGCCTTCTGTATTTGACATGTGAACATGAATTCGGAGGTCGTGGTAAGTATCTCTCCGAGAACCAAAACCATAAAGAATTACAAAGAATCACATCCCAGAGACTAATTCGAGTGTTAAAACTGTAATTACCGGTGTGGTATACAAGGTAAACGAGGTGACAAAGCAACAGAACAGCGAAACCCAAACTTGTCTGTTTGGTACGGGATTATCGATATCCAAAACGGGAATAACAGGCAGCGTTATCTGCCAGTGCCGCGATTATAATCTAAATGAACAGCAAGAAACATGCAATACCAAAAAATTATCGACATACGGGCCTATGAAATCTTTACGCATTTTAGAGCAAAATATAACATAAATCTGACTAATGGCAAATGTTATATCGCACCGAATAAAATTGGACGACCAGTTTCTATGATTTGTGCCAAAGCCGAAAATATTATTAATACGTTGCATATTTTTCATTAATAAAATACTTGTGTATTTGGAAGATAAAAGAATTTAAAACTGAACGCATTGTACTCGATTATAGAAGGCAATTTTATAGACAGTCGCAATGAAGAAACAACAAATTTAGTACATATGTAATAACGGTGACGCAGCTGCATGGCACAACTTCCTAACACCATGCCCTTACGACCCCGGCTATCATAACCTCAAGGGTGGACCCTAGGTTTCCTATTTTAGCCACTTTTCTTGGTCAGACCCAACAAGTTACGGAGCTTAGCAGGCCGCAGGCGCGCTTCACGGGGTGTGTTCGGACCCCGCCCGAATGGTTGCGCACGCGTCTAGCATCCTGGTATGATTGCTGAGGTCCCCCAGGGAGGTTTACACCGAAACCTGCTCACAGGTCATAATGTCAAACCGATATTCCCTGTCCTAAATTAACGGAAGTTGTTTTGTCTGGCGTAGACTAAAGAAAAAAGCGTGATGAGTTTGGTTTTGCAAGGTAAATCTTGAGTTTCACTTAGTTTATCCTCAGCAGAACACTTAATCAGTTGTAGCCATATGGCCCCCACAGTGTTCCGACAAGCCCTGGGATGTTTAACGTCGGGCTATCTATTTTGGAATGAGGTAACTAGACTGAGTTAGTGTCGAGTGCTAAAATTTTCCTAATAAAATCTGTCTCCGGTGCGAGTGTAACCATTATACGAGAGAGTTTGACAACTAATTTTGAGGACCATTCTCGCCGCTAGATTATTACACAACTATGCCAATATTAGCGGCGGACCGCTCGTGTCAGGGCTTGGGGTATTTTCGTCCGCAAGCCGTGGCACGAAGGGTCGGCCCGTCCTTTTGGAGGAACTTATTACGCTTGAGCAGGAACAACACTGGACACAAGGAGTAGTTTTCAACGCTTTACTTTAAAGCACGTACAGAACAGTTCACATACAGGCAGTTGGAACATTATACAAACGGAAGCCTTAGGACGGTCGTACCCATTCATTCCCTTGTTCGCGTCTAGTCGGGGAGCGGGGCGGCGCGAGCGAGTGCGTTCCCGGAAATACCGGGCCGGGATCTATACCCGAGACGTTCAACTAAGTCCGCTATTACTCGGGTTATGTGTTCGGGCATGCTTCGAAGTTCGCTCTTAATAGCGCGCGGCGTTACACGCAAAAAGGGAGGGTTCGTTTCTTCCGTCAACAAGGCAGGACTCGGGATACGAGAAAGTACAGAGTCTCCGGTGCAAGATAAAACATGGTCGTATTGTCAAAATCAAGTATTATACAAATCGTTATACAGTCACGAACAAATGGTCACTTATGATACAAGCGAGCGAATATTAATAGTAATCAGGTTACAATAAGCGATGTGCCTACTCGGTCGTCAGATGTGGAGAATCAGTTTGTCTGCATCCCTTGTCTTACTAAATGCCTAACACCCCTATCGAGTATCCCACAACGTTTCGTCCTTAATACTGATCTCACACTAATTGATAGGCGTCCTCTTATTTCTCTCAGTGTCACTCACGGCCCAAACTGGAATTGACATTTAGCCCCTGGTCCTAAAACTCCGTGAACGGTAGGCCGGTGACGATGTGGTTGAGTTAGGCGATGGGGAGACCATTGGGCCACGGCCTATTGGCAGGGGACGTGGGCATCCCGCCCACGGACGCGTCTGCGTCCCTGTTTTCGCTGTTGTTTCTTCGGTTGGTCTCTTTCACTTTTCTTTTCCTTTGTTTCCTTTGTCGTTGTTCTTTTTTCTGTCCTCTCTCTATATAACTCATCCTATTGCCTTAATACACTGTACGCGACGAAATTGTGCAGTCGAGTTATCACTAAAATTTTACTGAAATTTCTCAGAACTCGATAGTCGAGTGGATAAAACCGAAATATCTGCAGCGGGCCAAAACTCCCCGTGCAGGAACGAAACTCAATAGGGGAAAATGAAAAAGGAGAGAGGCAGAAAAATCAAGCAAGGGCATACATACTACATACCCTATGGGCAACAAGTGATAAAATAGAAAATTGCTTAAACTCAGCGATCAAGTCGATCCAAGAAGAAAAAGGGGTTTTGCACTTCCTCAGTTTGGGGCCAAAACGATTTGCGGGAAGACGACGATTTTTTTACTTTATAAAATGAGAGTATTTCAATTTCATTTTGAACCTTGAGCACCATAACGGGCCTTTGAAAGCGTTGATTGTGGCCGGTTTTGGTACCTAACCAGGCCGTCGGTTCGTTCTGATAGCGGGTGGTTGCCTACGTACTGCCATTGAGCTTAACCACGAGTACGTGTTGTACTGAACGTTAGTAAACTTTATAGACGGACCAAGCCGATTTCGAAGTAAACCTTGTGGAGCTATCACCTAGTAAGTGTGTGTGTCGAGGACTCATGAAGTTGGGAGTTGATCCTTATGTGGAGCTGGTATTAATCGTCTTACTGGCGAGCAAATCGAACACTGGCAAAATCGTGCAAAGATCGTACTAAAAATCGCTCCTTTCGCAGTGCCAAGACGGAGGCTAATCCTCCGTCCCTAACTGCAACGTCAGTCCGAACTCAAGCAGCGGCATGAGCATCGAACGGTCCACGAAGCTATAAATTTGTAAACCATAACCGTAATCGAAGATAAGTAAGCAAGTCCCTATGGTATTGTTGGTAAGTTTTACCGTGGTCTGCTCAGGAAAATTCAATTATCCTAACTCAGGAGCAGCATATCATGCAAAACATGGACGAGAAGCGTCCATTTTGATTTGCCTTACCTAAGACCACGGGGAATCAGAAGGACTTCGACCTTGGTGCCTACATTTCATCACCATCCCGTGCTATGGCCCACGGCGCCTAAGACGGAACTCGACGCACGGAGGTTTGTCAAAAGATTTATGAGGAAAAGACCTCTCAGTTGACGGGGAGGGGCGAGCAACGACTGAAGTGAAATTGGCCTATGGAGCAAGAGCCTTAACAACATGGACCAGAAATTTTAAGTCGATGGATCGTCTCTGTTACATCCGGGGAAAGTAAACCCCCATGTTTCAGGCTGTCCTACTCAAGTTCACTTACAGTGTTTGATCCGGGGTGGCAAAAGCCAAACCCCCTTCGCGAGACCTAGTAAGTCTGCGCGGTCTTCCGGATATCGTCTCCAATCCAAACGCGAAAACTCAGAACACGGGGAAGCAATTGAACAAACGTAGAAAATAAGTAAAACTAATGCGTCGGAGCCGGTCAGTAAAGTCGACCGAACTCCGCGCTGTCGAAGTCGAACTGATTCCAACAGACGACGCGGTAGTCGGCGCCTCAAAATTTTCGCCTATACTGAAGGATAGCGATTTTGTCGCTATCCAATCGGAGAGGATCTTTTAACGCCCACCTTTTTGAGTTCTAACCCGGGAGCCCAATCGGAAAATTCCCAAGATTTTGATTTTGACAGCTATCGTAAACCCTGGGTCCCCTTTAGAGAGAGTCGACTTCAATCGAAATCGCCGACATCAAATTTGAACCCTCCGAATACTCGGAGATCGACCATCTGTGAGTTTTCTCCCAAAATCTCAGATCTTACCCCATCTGTATTCCCAAATTCTTGTCAGAAACTTGTCCAAAATCCATTACTCAGATCTTTTAAACCTCTTACCTAACTTAGATTAGTCGTTATCCCCCAAATGTCCCACGAAAACAGTTAAATCACCCGTCAAATTTAAAATTTCAAAACCAAGTTTGGTGCATTAGCATGCTTGGAGTAAGCTGGAATCTATCTTTTTGTCTTCTTTCCTCATTCATCAAATTTCCCCCAGCTAACTCGCCGATTTAAAGCCAAATTTCTGCTATTAAGCGAATTAGCTGCCTCATCCATCACCTAATTAAGCTTAACAAGAGTCCGGGGTTAAATCTTACTACCAGATCCATGGGTAAACGTGCAAACATTGCACGTTTACATGTTGGCTTATAAGATAAAGCCAAACATTCCTAAAATTCCTAGGTGACAGCTTTTCAAATATCCCGACAGGACATCTTTAAACGTCCCGAAGGGGGAACCGAAGGCAGGAATGAGCTGATTTCGCTGCCTGGGGTGCAGCCCATTCCCTTATGTCCGTTGAGCCATCGGGGGACCTATTTAGGGACTCTCGGAGCCCACGGGAGGACCCTAAACCAACCCCCCGTCCTGCCTAGTCCTATGCGTCCCAAGTGCCATTCCGTAAAACTTACAAATTCATAGAATTTTTATTTTTAGTCCATCCTCGTTTGTAGATTTTTTGTCATGTCCTTATGTACTATATATATCCGCAACTTCGCTTGTAACACGTAGAGACAATCGCTACTTACGCTAGGTAGGACTGTCATCAGGGAACCCGGACCATCACTTTCCATGTAGTTAGGATGCATCATATATAAAATATATACATGTATCTATTCATGTGTGTATGCTGTGGACAACCTTTAAACCAACCGGCCTTGTTTCTGCGACCTATTGTAGTATGCAACTAATACGAACCCCACTTTCTAACACTCTCGCCGCCACACCCCGCGTCAGAATCGGTGCACGCGACCCCTCGTTTTGTTCACCGTGATTAGTTGAATCCAACCATATGCTTTGTACCTGTGCCCGAATCCCCGCTGACCCGCGATAGCCACAGGAAGTGCCTAGAAAGCAGTCGTCAACTGTTGATGGGCGCCGACAATTCGAGATTTTTCACTCTACTCTAAAATGGGCGCATCACCCCTCGTTAGATTTGTCTCGATGAGACATCTCCAAAAATACCCGGCGGATCTCGCTCCGCCGCTCCGTTAACCCGCACGACCAACAAACGCGCCCCCCATCGTTGCCTCGACTCTCTCTAATCGCACCAATTTTAGCACCACTTTTACTTCTACCGCCCCGATGGCGGTATCACCCCTCGTTCAAATCGTCGTTGGACGCTGAGTCCAACGATACCTGGCGGGCGTCGTTCCGCCCATCCGTTAACGCAGGAGAGCCCGCTAAACGCCCCCATACTAATACACATCCGAACCCACAAATGGGTTCCAACCCGCTTTTACGTCTACCCCCCTCGAGTTTGGTATCAATCGACCCCGTTTTTCGTCCTGGGACCGAATTTGGCCCCAGCCCCTCGAAAATCGCCTCGGATTCCCCTTGTCCCGCTTCCCTTCCCACACCCGCCTCGTGTCCTCGCTGTCCTTTCGCTTTTGACCTCGTTCTCTCTTTAACCGACGCTTCTAGTCGGTTTTCTTTTGTCGTCGTTGTTGTTGTTGTGTTTGCTGTGCGTTGTGTTTGTGTCTATCCTGAGCGACCTTTCTGTCGCTCAGGACGCCGAAATGTCTAGCGTGTGTTGTGTATGTTTGTATATGTGTTCGTGTGTCTTTTATGAGTATCCGATATATATATATATATATGTATATAACGATATATAAGGACATAGAAAAAAACGGACGGACGAGGACACTACGTACTAAAATTCGTAAAATTTCAGAGTTTTACGGACGGACAAAAGATGGACGTATAGGACGAACGGGGGGTGACTTTAGGGCCCTCCCGCGGACTCTAGGGGGCCTGGAGCAGGGCGCCCGACAACTTAGGAGTGCGTTAAGGCTTGCCCCGTCTCTGACCTCGAGACGGACGCTCTCGCGTTATTGGTTTCCCCCCGGCGAGACTTCGAAGTGCCGGCAATCGCATACAAATCCCAAATTAGCTCAAATTTTTCTAACATTTTTGGATGTCCTCGCGTACTAGGGTCATCTGCTAGATTCGATTTAGCTTAATTAGGACGTCGGCAAGTCGAGGACAACAAAGGCCGAGTTGATGTTTGCCGACTCGGGATATGCTGGGAAGAGCAAATAGTTCGAATTATGAGCAGATTGTCACGCTAATTGGGGCTGGAGAAGGAAATTGCGTGACCCAAAACCATTTGAAATAGCTTAAGTTACGCTAGGACCGGAAAGAGTTCAAATCTTGTTAGGATAGGATCTGACTTCGCTGGACATCCGGCGATGAGGACGGGAAATTGGAACTTCAAAATTTACTTTTCTTGGGAGAATTTGGACGAAAAATCACAGATGGTCAACTTCCGAGTACTCGGAAGATTCAAACTCTAAGTCGGCAAGTTTAATTGACGCCGACTCTCCCTAAGGACATCGACGGTTTACGGTAGCCGTCAAGATTCAATTTTCCGGAAGTGTCCCCAATTGGACACTGAACTAAAGCTCAAGAAAAATGGGCGTTGCCCGACCGACGACGATTGGATGGCGACAAAATCGCCATCGTAACATACAGGCGAAAAATTCGAGGCGACGACCAACGCGTCGACTCGTGGAATCAGTTCGACTTCGACAGCGCGGAGTTCGGTCGACTTTACTGACCGGCTCTGACGCGTAGTTTTAACGTGTTTAGTTTTCACGCAGCTCTGTTTGTTTTCGCTTTTCGTTTGCCTCGGATCGACTCGATGGGCGAAAGATTTCCGCGCAGGTACATACCTCGCGAAGGGGGTTCAGCTGGTGCTGCCCCAAGGATCGACAGTCGTAAGTGTCAGGAAGGCTTGGTGACAACAGGGGTTTATTTTCCCTGTTAATTGAAGAGTAACAGACTGTTCGTTAAGTTGTCCCGGAATGTAGCACACCCTTCGTACTTAGGTAGAAACATTCTCGTTCGGATCCTAGATCCCGGGTTCTCACCGAAATGCTACACACAACCCATTCCTGGAATCAATCATTAAAATCGAGTTCCGACGTAGGAGACGTTAGGCGATTCGGGATGTACCCGAATAGAGTGCAGTGAGGACTGAGCAAACCAATGCGAAGTCTTTCTGATTCCCCGTGGTCTTAGGTAAGGTACAACAAAGTGGACGCTTCTCGTCCAGGCTTTTTACATGACTTGCTTCTTTTGAGTTAGGATCGACGAATTTTCCTGAGCAGACCACGGTAAAATTTTCGGAGCATGTATGCCATGGAAATTTAGGAATTGTTCAATGGTTTACCATCATGGTTTCCAAATTTGTAGCTTAGTTGAACGTTCCATGCTCATGCCGTGTTTGGGCTTGGACAGAAATGCAGATTAGGGACGGAGGACTAGCCTCTGTCGGGTTTTAGGAAACCCTTAAAATTTCACTTTACTCTTGAGCTAAGCAAATTTGGGAATACAAAAGACATATCAAATTCTAGGTGTTATCACTTGAGTTTAAGGTGTTTGCTGTCTAGGGATCGTCTCGATTTACATCGTTTGATTTTGACTTTAAGGCATTTCAATCACTTCTGTGCGTATCTCATTATAGTGCGAGTTCCTTCGTGACGACTGACTGGATCAACCCAGAACATCCCACTAGGGCCCGCCTTATTCAAAAAATAAGCCGGAGGGTCACGCCTCCAGCTGAGCAAAATTTAGTCGACTCGGACTGACGGTGCCGATGGGGCATCATTTGGCTGTAATACACCAGTGGTGGACGCAAATAAAAATGCAATCAAAGCAATTAAGTTTACTAGCGTCCACCATCACAATTTGCAATGGTTTTTGTCCCTAGGAAACAGAATTAAAAGTTTGACCCCTACGCCGCCACTAGATATCACTTTTACGGGAGAAACACATTGTGTCCCCGCCTTAAACAAAATTTTAAGACCTTCTAAAACTAAAGAAAACTTACCTCCTCGCCTTGGCCGTTTCGGCCCCAAATCGGGCGAGCGCAAAACCCTTTTTTCTTTTCAGAGCGAGTTGATCGCTGAGTTTAGCTTTTCCTTGATTTTTACTCGGTTTGCCCGTTAGGCTATGTATTATGTATGCCCGGTTTTGCTTTCTCTATACTTTCAGTATCAGCCCGTTAGGTTTTCCCGTATTGCGAATTGAACCTGCACGGAGAATTTAAGTCCGCTGCAGTTTTACATGTCTTAACCATTCAGCCACAAGAACACATCGACTTTTGTTATTGAGTCGATAATAACTCAACTGCAGTACACTGCAGTTGAGACACTGCAATGACGCAGTGAAATGAAAGGAGCATCGTTAGAGAGAGGCAGAAGGCCGATAACCAAGGACAAACCAAAAGACACCGAAGTGTCCGGGACCGCTCGCCCCGGTCTCAGATAACAATAAAACAGCCCCGAGACCAGGTTAAGGAACTGTCCAGAGCCGTTTCGCATCCCGGCCGGCCCCTGCCGCCCGGCAAACCGGATAAATTCGCCCCCCCCCTTGTTCAGTCAGTCGTCTTACTAGGTAGGTAAGGACACCAAACATTATATAGGGCAAATTTGCACCTAGACACCAATGTGAACTCGTCCAAAGGATAAACACTCGGAGCCAATGTCCCTTTATGTGCCCCTCTTCCCGGCTAGGCTGTCGAGCTTGTGTATTCAGTTCTGAGCATTGTGTCTTCCCCTGAGTAGTCGTCGCCCCGAGCGACCTACATTTAGGAGCGTTGTCTGAAGCACTCTAGGGCCCCTGCTTGGTGCGCTGCATAGCTGAGTCGTTCGCTAGCATTGAGTGAAGCAGGGATAACCGCCCCTAGTTCGCAATTTGGCGAGTATCTTTCCGCTCCAATCCATGCACTGCCCGCTCGCTGCCCACTGTTCGTGCGTGCTTCTTCTGAAGAGACCCCTGTAAGTTGCAGCTAAACCCCACGAGTCTGCGCTTAGTTCGGACCCGTTAGCGTTCATAGGCACTCGTCCCGGCAATAAACGTTGATCATGTAAATAAACATTGTATCTTGACACGCCGACTGTAGTCTTTCTTGACATTGAGACGATAGGAAGCTTTTTGTTTGGTTTGTCCTCTCGGACGAGTAGGCGCTGTCCGTCATGGCTTGTGGGCGAGAATGTCACAAGCACTGGCGAGCAGAGCCTTCTGTCACCATTGTTTACGCTCCGTGAAGGCAACCGGATAACACGAGCAAAATTTTATTAATGTATGACCAATTCTCAAAACTTGTTAGGAACACATTTGATTTAAATGAGTTAAAACTTTCACTGGTCAAAGGACCAGTACGCTTGCCTAGAATTTACGGATAAATGCAGGCCACGCCATTGCTAATCCGACTTTAAACACTCAGGGCTCGTCGGAACCCTGTGGGGGCCACATAGGTCAATGCTCTAACACGGAGCATACCGTGAATTTAACTAGGCGAATCGTCTTGAGCTTCAAATTTCTAGGGACATTTTCATGTATTATTTCAAAACTCACTACGCCAAACAGAATTTAACAACTTCCGATGAGTCTAAGATAGGGAATAGCGGCTAGGCTCCATGACCTGCGAGCAGGTGTCGGTGCTAGCCTCCCTGGGGGACCTCAGAAATCATACCCGATACTAGACACGTACGCAACCCTTCGGGCGGGGTCCGAACACACCCCGTGAAGCGCGCCTGCGGCCTGCTAAGCTCCGTAGCTTCTTGGGTCTGACCAAGAATAGGCTCAAAATTTAGTATTCACGGTCCACCCTTGAGGTTACGATAGCCGGGGTCGTATGGGCATGGTGTTAGGAAGTTGCGCCATGCAGCTGCGTCACCGGTTATTACATCGTTGGGGGCTACGCCGTGAGGCGTAAATTTTTAGTTCAACCCCACGTAGTGAGTTTAAAATTTTGTTTAAACCATAGGCCGTGAGGCGTAAAATTTTTATTTGTTTTTTTTTTTTTTTTTTTTTTTTTTTTATTTTCCCCCCCCCCGGGGGGGGGGGGGGGTTTTCCCCCCCCTCCCCCCTTTCCCGGGGGGGGGGCTTTTTTTTTAAGATTTTGGTGGTTTTTTTTTGGGGGGGGGGTGCTGGGGTGGGCCCCCTTTTTTTTCTTTCTTCTTTTTTTTTTTTTTTTTTTTTTTTTGTTGCGGGCCTCTTGCCGGGGGGACCTTTTGCTTTTCTTGCGGCCATGTTTGTGTTTTTCTATTTTTGTTTTCCTTCTTGTGCTCTCTGCTTCGTTTTTCCTTGTATCCTTGCATGTAATTGTACGTTTGCCCGCCAACCAAACCTGGTACGTTTTTGCCTTTCCGCACTGCTCATTGTATCGCGCGATGCTGTAGTTCGTGATCCCACGGAGCGCGCCGTCATTTCGCTATATTGGACCGACGGGCACTATTTCAGGTTTACTTGTTTGTACGGTGCTCAATTAACTAATTATCTTATTAACTTGATATCACTATATACACCTGTTACGGACTTATCAGTTACACTGTGGAATTTACTCTGGTTATACTTCAATTTCGACATTCCGTACGACTCGACTCGATTCTGTTCGTAGTACCGCCTGCCTACCGAATTCGTGTGACTGTTGGCTCATAACGGAATCGACGACCTTTCGGGACTTCTGTACGGTACGGACTATTCGTCTAGCAACTCGTCTGCTCGCAACTCGAGCTATCGACTAATTATTGACGGTCGTATAAACGCGGTTTCAACGTCGCCGTTACACCCGACTAATTGAACAGTCGCCCAGTATTTGTAGTGCCTACCCGTTGCAACAGTATTCCGTTGGACGCTCGGTGGGACAACACGGATTATTGCGTTGCGAATACCTTGGAACTGGACATTTGGCTGTCGCGCTGCGAGATTGGCTCTCGGTGAAGACACGTCTGAAGAAATATTGGACAGATCGCGTTGGACATTGTAAATTTATTACCATTCTAACTTTGTTTTATATTCTCTGCTTGCAATAGTTTTTGCTTAAATTGTTAGTCTGTGAACTTGACCTTTGGTGTTCTGTTTTATCGCTACTATTCGTTATCATTGTGACGCTCAGTTTGTATGTTCATTGGCTTGTTTTTGGAAATAATAGTCTTGCCTATTGGGATCGTTGTGTTTCCTCCTAGTAACGGACTTGTGTGATACGTTTTTGTGTACACACCTTTTGCGACGGGAGTATAGGATAACCTCGAGCTGACTGCTGACGCGACAGATAATACTAGTTGTTGTAGCTTCTTTTGTGGTACCTAGATACGCCGTTAGTAATTTGCCGGATAAACTCCGTAACCGGGACTAGATCGTTGTTGACCTATATCTTGTGGAACGGTAACTGCGTAAATGGACTCTAACGTAAATCACAACGGAGATTTGGAGACGAGTGACTTCTTCGGTGCGACTGACGGACCGATGGAGGACACTGTACGGACTAGGCCTCGGCCGGCCGCAACTGCCGGCGAGCGGCCATTGACGCCGCCACCACCTCGACCGACCGGACATTTACGTCGTGGAGACTTTGCTGAAGCGCTCGGCGCGGACGCAAGTGCCACGAATGCGATCTTGCACCACTTAACCACCCAATCCACCGGACCTCCTATGATACCGTTAAGAGACATGCCGACTTTTGATGGGAAACCTGGAGGTCAGGATTTCGAAGATTGGGTTCGCATGTACAACCGTCTCGCCAACGCTAATGGTTGGGACGATCGTCGGAAGTTGATTTGTGTACCTGCTCTCTTGCGCGGACCGGCAAGGGAGGCCTTTGAAGGCCTTCCACCGGCGAAGCGTCAAAGTTTCTTAGGACTTGTCGCCAATTTACGCTTTTTGTTCTCGTCCTCTCGTAGACCTGAGAAATCACTATCAGGACTTTGCACTAGGCAACAAGGAGCAACCGAACCAGTTGCTATGTACGGTTTAGAGTTGCAGAAGTTGTGTGATCGCGCCTTCCCCGATATGGAAGATGAGCAAAGGGACACCATGCTTCGTATGTTCTTTCAGAGAGGTTTGCGACCCGAGGTGCGCAGGCAAGTTCTTAACCAGATTCATGAGTGCGAGACGTTTCGCGATACAGTAGCCGTTGCTAAGCGGTATGAGGATGCAAATGCTGCATGCCCCGACCCAGACGCTTCGGTTACTAGCAAACCCCGCACTAAGACGGTAAACTCTCTTCTTGAGGAAGGAGGCGAAGGTCTGATCACACAACTCCAGACCATGATTGAGGAACACCGTAGGGCAAACACTAGCAATAGTGATACGATTAGTCGGTTGCTAGACGTAATCGACAAACGAGCTGAAAACACGCGCCAATTAAATGCACTCGCGCCACCGTTTGTGCCCGGCTCGCCTGCCGCGCCGCCGTGCTTGCCGATGCCGCATATTACTTGCTATCGTTGTGGTGAACCAGGGCATGTCATGCGCGACTGTCCGCATCCCGCGCGCTATCCGCCAGCTGCTAACAACGTGCCGCGTAATGCCGAACCTGCACCAGTTTATGCTTCTGGCGCCATACGTCGAGAGCCAATACAGTACCAACCGAGGAATTACGGAGGAGCCTATCCGCGGAACGATAACTATCCTATGGGCCGCGGAGGTCCTCAGCCGCCTCCGTCTCGTCGTTTCGAGAACGGAGCGGGACACCGAAATAACGTAGGATGGAATAGTGGAGGAAATCGTCCTAATTTGAATCAACCTGGATACCAGTCTAACCGTCCACCCCCAGGTTTTGTTGGCAATGTTCGTGGTAATGGAGACTACGCAGGTAACCGACAACCCGCTATGTATAACAACCGGCAAGGACAGGCTAATGGATATCAGAGAGTCGCTAACGAGCGACCGCAGTTTGAGCGCAATGCAGGCTTACAGCAACAGTCTAACCGTCCGTATGTAGGAAACGGAGGAAATAGGAATGGAGGTGCAGGAGAGCGTCGCAGATATCAACTAAACTGTAGCGCTTCGCAGACAAAAGGTAATCGTGACCCTAGCCCAGCCACCACCCACCGTTTAGATGTGCTTAGTCGTGAGCTCGGCATGATTCAGGGTAAGTTAGGATATAACACCCCAACTGGACGAGTGAATGCTATTGCAATTGCAGACGAACCGCAGTATGACGACGACGGATATGAGATGAACCGAGACGACGATGACATGGACTTTTCTGAGATGACAGAGGGATTTGCTGAGAGGCATTTGAATGTGATTACGACTGCTCCTTGGGCTGATGCCGCGCGTCTTCCTCGGAGTTGTAGTCCGTTCTTGCCGATCGACTATCCCGAAGATAGGACGTTGAATCTAACCGACGCCGACTACGAACAGTATTTGGACGATAGCACCAGCACTGTATTATATAGCACCGAAAATAGAAAACACCAAAAAGAGGGTTATTTGGGAGAGGGATTGTATATGTCATGCGTGGACATACCTAGCGCGGGTATTGATCCACAAGTATATGTGTCTGCGAGCGATATAGAAAGCGAACCGCGAGGCGAGCGACAGGTCGACCAATCGAACCATCCGGCCGTGCGCAGGTCTGGAATGAACGAACGAACCTTAAGTGCAATGGAAGGTAGTAATGATAGTGTTGAGATTTGTGATGAAATGGAGAATAACCAAGTTGAAAATTATAGGTTAAGTGAGTATAAGGAAAGTGATGATTTTATTGCCGGCCGTCCCCAGGGAATCACCTCAAGGGGGAATTCCGGAACCCCCAGCTCTTTGGAGATGACTGCGAGGAATGTGGATGATGATGTTGATGTATTTGAGCCATTGTTATTATTATTTTCCTCCTCTGTGGCTGGCCATCCGATAGAGAGTGTGGTGGATGTTGTTGATGATTATTCCGGCAGGGAAGCCGAGGACGTTGATATGGCTCAAGAAGATACGGATCGATTCGGGTCGTCGTGTGAGACACCCATGGAGCTTTTAGAGACCAATGGAAGGTCAGGGACGATGGAGGTTAGGTTAGACGATGTAGAGGCCTCATCAGAGTCGCCTAACCCTAGTTCCGTTCTAAATTATAGGTCGTATGATGTAGTATGTGGGTCGGACCGCCGCGCGGGTCGTCCCTTGTGTGATGATGAGAATTGTGTGTCGTATGAACTTGCTGATTTGCCTAAGCTAGGTCGCGCTTGCAGTATTAGTGAATTTATGATGGATAATGATGGATGTGATGTTGATGTAATTGAGTGCTATTTTGAACCGGCCAATTATAGCACCGATGGACTTGAGGTGAATTTCCCGACCTCATTGGCAAGGGGTTCCACGGTCATTGGGTCCTTCCTTGATGCTGACCGGGGCCGCCCTTGTCACCTGTATCCAAGCAGAGGTAGCAGCGGGTTCGCGACCGTTCGCACCGATGAAGCGGGTATGATCGTTGGGGCTGAAAGTATTGCCCGGGGTCTGCCCAGGTACGGGGATGTTGATGGCGGAGTGGCAAATAAAGGCCGTCCATCGCATTGTGAGGCTTCCGTTGCGCCAAGCGTTACTGAAGCGCGCAGTAACGTCCCCCATGCTGAGCTAAGTTTTTTCAATGACTTGCATGATGAAGTTGATGTGGTTGATGATGTTGTTGAACAGAGGAAAAGTGAATTGAGGGAGTCGGTTGAACTCCTGTTTGAACTAAGTGGATCCACAGCGAGCGAAGCGAATCAGTTAAGCGAAGCGAAAGTGTCTAATCTAAGTCAAAGCACTGCACTTGCACACAGTAATTCTGAGGACAAGCAGGATAGTGAGCCTGAGTGTGAGATAATCAACGCTCCTGATGACTCTGATAATAGTTATGACGAAGCCAGTGATAGCGAACTCGATGAGGAACAACTATTGAGCGACGAAGAGTTTTGGGCGAATTGGCAA
The DNA here is from genome assembly GCA_030248225.1 of Trileptium ribeirensis. Taxonomy (NCBI): domain Eukaryota; kingdom Metazoa; phylum Nematoda; class Enoplea; order Enoplida; family Thoracostomopsidae; genus Trileptium; species Trileptium ribeirensis. Next base: position 21,951 of record JASANE010016653.1, on the reverse strand, counting down.
GATCCGAACGCCGACTGGTACCGACGTGAACCTACCCCCGATGCACGAGAGTGGCACCGTGAAGGGGCGTGGGAATCGCGTCGAAACAATGCGTTACAGCGAATGTTATCGGACGAAGGTGTTGACTTGAGCCTGCGAACAAGTCATTTGTCGATCCGTTCTGGAGACGCGGATAACACTACCAGCGAGGATGAGTCGGATGAGACCACCGAAGACGATAGTGATGAGGTTGAGTCGTTAGACGCGAGCGAGTTGAGATTGGCTCACTCGGACAATAGCGTAAGGGAGGATCCTATCGAAGGGTCGCCACGTATGCGCCCGGGTAATTTAGGTGAGTCCACTGACACTTTGTCTAGCGTTTCTAGCGATATTTCGGGATCCGTCGAAGAGGTGCCTTGTATGCCCTCTGGTAATTCGGATAGCCCGCTTAAGAAATCTAAGGTAGTCGAGGATGAATCCGTCGAAGGGAGACCTAGTATGTCCCCGGGTAATTCGGAGGAATCTGTAGTTATAATCAGTGAACATTCAGACGCATGTATGGGACGAAGACAACTACTTAACTTTGTAAAGGACGCGAACGACGAACGATCACGCCGACTAGATGAGCAATTGCACAGCATGTATGGACTATATCTTGCTAATAACCTTCCGATTGAACGAGGACACGTTCGCTCGCTGACAGCGCGTGAACAGAGTCGCCTTGTGGGATCAGACGCATTGTTTATCATTTCTACTGATCATGCCGAGACCTCGAATTATCAATTCCCGCGCGTCACAATAGCCAAGAATTCGCACCCCTTCGTAGCGGAATGCCTTATTCCGATTAACTTTCGAGCAGGTGAGATAAATACCGACTTTGGACAGTCCGTGGTACTACAACCACAGGCTCTTTTCTATAGGAGAGTAGTGTTAGCCATGGAGCAATTAAATAATCTAAGTAGGCTTTTCGATACTCGCTTCGAGTGTAGTGAGGATCCAGCTCTTCAACGGGACTCTGCTATGTTAAGCAGTATCCTAGGCATGGCATCTCCTATTGACCACCGCGTAACTGGATTGTACCTCGATCCAGTAGCTCTTGCTTCGTTGGAACTCCTCATGGAATTGTTGGGTCAATGCGTGAATGGCCACACGCTCCAGCAAGTCATGGAGAAGGAATTTGAGGCAGAGTTGAGTAAACACCCAATGTGTCAAGAATGTAGGAGAAGTCATAGCCGACCAACATCAAACATCGACCCTTGCTGCTATTTTGTCGGACGCCATGGAAAATGGAATTACCACGGTACCTTAAGCACCGCTTGCGCGTCTGTCCGCATTGACGGATATATAATACCCAACTGGCGTTATTACGTTGGTATCCAGACGCCTCGAATGCAACGACTCTCCCGTGCAGCTAATATCGATCTGCATGAGATGCTGAGCGAAGCTCCCCAGCTGTTGGAATTTATTTATAAGAATCAAGGCAGTGAAGGAGTCCCAATAACCACTTTTGTTCAGCACGCAATGGATAACATGGAGTTCACGGACGAGTCCCATCGCCGGGATCGCCTAGTGCTTTTGTGCGCGCGTTTAAGAATCTTGAGACGTCCCGCTAGCGTCAATATGCTGCAAATCGAGTGTGGCATGACAATAGGTGAACATGTAGAGGTGGACTATCTAATTTCGGAACCGTGTTCACTCCGACGCAGCAGTATAAGCAGCTCTACTCAAGACTTGGACGAACAGCTGGCTATAGCAATGGCCGAGTGTTTGGACACTTCCGAAGAGAGTCTTGATGAGCGGAACGAACCAACTGTAGAGAGTGTCAGACCAGCTGATAAGGAAATCCCGAGTGGAACTGACGAACAAGCCGTAGACAGTGAGGACGAATCCGAGCCTCCTCGGAAGATGGCTCGACCTTCTACACCAGGCTTGAATAGCGGACTAAGTCAGAATACGGGTATGCGGAAAGTTTGTACTATCTTACTGTTACTTTGGCTTTCGACGTTGAGCTCTACGCACGCCACGCTCTCGCCCTTTAGCGATGCCATCTCGCGATTAGGTGCATTTGTAAATCGCCAAGTGGGTGTCGTTGTCGAACCACAAGGTTTGGTAATCACCTCTGACCAGACTACGCATTTACCAGTGGTCCTGCAGCTATCATTGAGAGATTGGGAACGTAAATCCGACCCCTACGTAAGCAATGTTTGCCCACCGTACGAAGGTAATGGTTCCTGCCGAGCTGATTGCTGTAGAAAAGCGAACTGTACTGAGTACCCGCAGCTGCATGCAACCTTGAGCGCACTAGAACGCGAACTGGACGACGCATATCATGGCATATTAGACACGCATTACTACTCGCTGCTCGTGCATTCTTTCTGCGTCGAAAACGAGCACCTATGCGACCTTACCAACCGCCGAGAAAAACGCTTCGCAAGCTTAATCGCCGCCGCCGCCGGCGCTGTTTCTGGATTTCTAGGTTTAGGAATGGCTTTCGCTAACGGCGTTCATATCAATAACGTACGCCAACAGGTGACTGTTCTCGAAAAATTTATGCGCGAGACGAATGACGTCTCTTTTCGGAATACTAAAGCAATAAAGCAATTAACCCGCGCCAACGAGGACATCTACGCCTTTCTACACCACAGCATGCAGGAGGTAGTCTCCATGATCGAACAGGTCCGCTGTGCTGACCAGAAAGAGGTCACACACGTACATCATCAGCTGATCGACCACATACTTCGAGCGAACATGCGCTCGTCGGTACAAGCTATCATGGAGTCTATGTTAAACGGCGAACTTTCCCCCGCAGTTATCGATGTCGTCATGCTACGACGACTCTTCGCTATGGACCCCCGCATATCTAAGACCATTCTGATGCGAGAGCCCAGTCTCGCATATCAGTTCGGACGAGTGATGCCCGTGAGCGTAGACTTAACGGGGTTCCGCTTCGGCTTTATTTTGCAGTTACCGCTACCCAAACGCAGCGATGTTCGACCTTATTTTCGAATCTACAATACAGGTTGGAACGCTCCGGACATGCTAACGCAGCTGAAATTACCGCTACCGCAACACGCAGCGAGATTGGGACATGCTCGCTTCGAATCTTTGGATCTAGGAGCCTGTAAGCACAGACCTGGAATTGCTTTTTGTGCACCCCATGCGCTGCTAACCGACCACAGTACAAATTGCTTAGAATGGATCATTGCAGGCGAATTCGTGCCAGAATCCACCAAACATGCATGTAGCAATCGCACGCTTATCGGCCCACTCGCCAATGACACTGCCGTACATACAACTATCCAAGGTGTTATAATAAGGACTAGTGAACCTGAGGTTATACTGACTAATCGTAGGCAGCTCGCGCATGTAACCTTGGGCAAGGCCATTAAGGTTCCCTCTAACGGAATCTTATGGTTTCCCCATGGAAATTATACACAGTTAGTAGTAGGATCGATCGTACTAACAAGCATGTTAAAGCCGGAAGAGATTACAATTAAATTTGGACCAAATATTACTGTTGACCGGTTCTCCGGTATCAAATTAAGACCTTTGACCTGGAGTTCGTTAGACGACGCTAAGGCGACTAACTTACAGGTGGCTCAGATAGCTAAGGAACAAGTCCAAAAGATAGTTAACTTTCCTACCTTAGAGTATACCGGACTTTCGCCCTACTTCATCGTTACCATCATCATTAGTGTACTCAGTCTGATCTACTGTATGACCAAGTGTAAGGTCTCTCCTAAATATGCCTACTACCTACCCCGATGGCTACCATGCCGCGGGAGATTGATTAAAACCGACGGAAAACCGCGAAAAGCAATTAGGTGGATCCGAGCCGATAAACGAGGCCCTAGCGCACCACCGGAGGAGGAGACTACACCCCGTGCTTCGCCGACCGAGGTTTCGATTGTACCTTCGGGAACGCCGCGCGTGTCCGTTGCGTCCAATCGTGCCCCGCGTCGCTCTAACAGGCTATTGACAACCCGTGCTTCGTCCGAAGAGGAACTTGTATTCATTGAGGACGATGAATTATTCGCTGCTCCTACCCGTGACCTACGCCGTGGACCTCGACAAGGTATGTTCACTCGACAATTAAACACAATGAATGCAGGTAACACCCCGCTTCTCATAAATGCAACCATACTCGGCACCCCAGTCACGACACTTGTAGACACTGGAGCCGATGTCTCGATCATGTCACAAGCCCTAGCCGCCCGTTTAGGTTTAGTACCCCGAGACGCAAATACAACCCGCATCGTATCAGCGACACAACAGGAACTGACAATTAGCGGAGTGGTGAAAGCACCGATTACGATAGGTTCGCTAAGCACCCCATGCGACTTCCAAGTGACTACCGACACACCGTATGAATGCATCTTGGGTACTGACTTTATGTCCCTACTACCCTATGTAGCCATAAATTTTAAGGACCGCTGCCTGGACTTATCAAACGGAACGGAGAACTGCTCTGCTCCTTTCGCCGACCAAGGAGATTATCGACCGCCCGTCATCAACGTAGTATCCAGAAAATACACACAGGTGCCACCGAACACCGAACTATTCATCAACGCTGTTCCCGAGATCACCCAACCGCCTACTGGCCAAGCACTATTTGTACCTGATCCCTTCATAAGAGACATTGCCATCGCACATGCCCTAGTACTCACTGGTCAACGCATGATTCCAGTTGCAATGATGAACTTTGGAAATTTACCAGTTGCAATACACGCAGGACAAACCATAGGACACATCGAGATGCTTGACGACAATGAGGTCGAACTTTTGTACGACAGCAATAAGCGTCTACTTCAGCTCGGACCTCCCCAACACGTTAAACAATGCAACCGCATTGGAGTTACACGCGATAATGTAGTGCAGGTCATCAACGACCAAAAGAAAACAATCGACCCTGAAAGATCCATCCAAATACTAAGCAAAATCGATTTTGGACAGACCACACTTAATCCCTACGAACTAAAACAACTGAAGACCACCATCTCAGAAAATGCGGACATATTCAGTGTGCACCCATTCGACTTAGGAAGATGTGGTGTACACCAACATAGGATAATCACCGGAGACGCGAAACCCATAAAGCAAGTGCCCTATCGATTGGCACACTCTTTACGTGAACCCTTGAGAGAAGAACTAAACAACATGGTAGAAGCAGGCCTTATCACACCGTCGGATTCACCTTGGGGTTCACCCATAGTGTACGTCACTAAGAGTGACGGCACTTTACGCTTGTGCGTTGACTTTCGCAAACTCAATGTGGTCGCTGAACGCGATCTCTACCCGTTACCCCGCATAGACGACATATTAGGATGCCTACGAAACACAAAGTTCATGTCAAGTTTGGACTTAAACAAGGGGTTTTGGCAATTGGAGTTAGACCCTGAAACCAAAGAAAAGACTTCCTTTGTCACTGTCCACGGACAATACGAGTACAATGTTCTACCCTTTGGTTTAAATTCTTCTCCAGGCGCCTTCCAACGGTGCATGTCAATTATTTTAAAAGGTTTAGAATGGGAGAGATGCCTTATTTACATAGACGACATATTAGTCTTCTCGCCCACATTCGAACAACACTTAGCGGATCTCATCACAGTCTTCGATAGGTTTCGTAAGGCCAACCTCAAACTAAAACCTTCCAAATGCCAATTCGGACAGAAACAACTAAAGTACCTCGGACATATTATTAGCTCTGAAGGAGTAAAACCTGACCCTGAGAAAACTGCCGCAATAGATAATTACAAGAGGCCCGAGACACTCAAGCAATTACAGAGTTTCTTGGGACTGGTAGGCTATTACCACAAATTCATACCACACTATTCCGAAATCTGTGAACCACTCAACGCCCTCCGACGTAAGGACAACGAATTTAAATGGACACCGCAATGCGAGGAAGCATTCGGAAAATTACGCAAAGCCCTAGTACAAGAACCACTACTCATCTACCCGGACTTTTCCAAACCCTTCATATTGCAAACGGACGCTTCAGGATACGCTTTAGGAGCCGTACTCTCGCAAAAGACCGATAAAGGGACATTGCCAATCGCTTATGCTAGCAAATCACTAGTGGACTACCAACGCCGATACCCCGCTATTGAGACCGAAGCACTCGCTATTCGATGGGCCGCTCTACATTTTAGGCATTATCTGCTTGGACATGAATTCCATGTTGAGACGGACCACAAGCCGCTGAAGGCGTTGTTCGAGAGACCACCGAGAAATTCACGCTTAGCCCAATGGCGCAATGAGTTACTCATGGAATTCGGTGGATTCAATATTGAGTATCGACCTGGTAAGGCCAATGCCAACGCAGATGGACTTTCTCGCGATCCCCGACATGACGTAGACTTCTCCGACTCTGCTGACGAAGCCGATAACGACGAGCCGGACCATCCTCGAATGGTTGCTGTAGCTGTGAAAGGACAGGATTATGGCAAGGGCAAAGCTCCTGCCAAACCGCCCCGACGATTTCCCACCGAGGAAATTTGGAAACGACTTACCCGACAACTCCTGGGACTTCCCTCGGACGCCCCCGTCACCTTACCACCCGAATACGTTAGGGAACGCTTCTACCGCATGTTTGGAGGATCTGATCATGACCCTCTACCAGACCCAACAAAATTCATCTTCTGCGGAGACATCGACGACCCATGGCCCGAAGGAGTCGAGATGCCTTGGAAGCGCTCGACCGCACCCGGACCGCCGACTGAACCACCCCCGACTCGAGAACCAGTGAGTGACTCTGCAGCTGGACCTCCAGCAGCCCCCGATCCACCAACTAGACCTACGCTACCGCACGAGCCACCGACTGCTCCAACACCGCCCGCCCCTGGCGCGGCGAGTGAAAGCTCTACTCGTGCCACTGCTGGCACACCTGATCCCACTAGACCTCAAACATTACCTACAAACGCTAGAAAAAGGTATGGTGGTTTACCAGAAGTTGAGGAATTCGACACACTAATTAAGGTCGCCTACGCCTGTGGACCACGAATACAATTACAACGCCCTGAACAGGTTTATGACACCGGAGAACACATTTATTTACCACACTTCCAGCAGTATGAGGGACGAAATCTCCTCAACTACCTACCATACATCCAACGGAGAGACAAACAATTTGGTCCTATTTGGTGGTACTTACACACACGACAGTCGCCTGCCGACGGAAAGGCAGCAACTGCTCTCAAATTAGAGGCCCATCATTACCGTCTCTGCCCCGACACAGCCATTCTGTACCTGCATCCCATTATGCCTAACGACCACAGACCTAAATTGTGTGTACCCCGATTGCTTATACGACAAATACTTAAACACGAACATGACACTTTATTCGGAGGACACCCAGGTAGAGACCGCCTACTAAGCAAGCTCAAACAATTCTATTACTGGGAAACAATGGGTAAGGACGTGGACGAATATGTAAAACGATGCGTACTTTGCCAGCGATCCCGCAATTTACCTCAAAATGTTCGAGCCGCGCTCGGAGATAACCCGCTGGCTAGTGCTCCTATGCACCGCATGTTTGTCGACATATTGGACACTCGGGTTTTGTCCCGAAAAGGAAATAGATATGTCATCGCCTTCATTGACCAGTTCACTAAATTAGTCGTCGCCGCCGCATTACCTGACCAAACAGCTAAAAGCGTAGCTCGAGTTTTCGTCGAAGACGTAGTGTGCCGATATGGCGCTCCCGAGGAACTAGTTTCCGACCGAGGAGGATGCTTCGTTTCGGAAGTCATGGAAGCCCTATGCGCTAGGCTACACACCTTTAAACGAGAAACTTTGAGCTACAATCCAAAAGCCAATGGAGAAATCGAACGCTTCAATCGCACCTTACTGTTCCTCCTCAGAGTAGCTTTGCCCGAGAACGACCATACTACCTGGGACGAAGTTCTACCCTACTGCATAATGTCCTACAACTCCGCAGTACACGCTTCTACACATTACCCACCTTTCATGCTCATGCACGGATTCCAACCCAGAGTACCGGGTGGAATCGAGACACAGACTGATTGGGGACGTTATCCTGGAGCTGAAGCTTATCGCACTAACGTGCAACGCTGGTTAGCCACGATCAGAGACCGAGCTTATCGCTCTATGGAATCTGCTAAAGAATACCGGAAGCGCTATTACAATCGCAAGATTAAGGTCCCCGATTACCGCGTGAACGATCATGTGTGGGTCTATCGATACTATACTACACCTGGACTATCACGTAAGCTGGAACGCAGATGGTGTGGACCGTACCAAATCACTAAAATCATGTTGCCCTGCATCTGCGTCAAACTCCCCGGACAGCCCAATGCCTCCGACCATGTGGTTCATGTTAACCGCACCAAACCATGCTACAGACCACTAAGTAGTTTTCCGGACATGGCCGATCTATTAAAAGCTGTGCCTCCCGCTTACATTGAGGCTGCACTACAAGAACCAGGAGAAACTATCCTCGCCGATAAATATTTCGCTAGGGAACTACAGGCTGCTGACCCAGAGGCTGTCGACCGGTTGCGCCAGGACATCGACGGTGCATCCGACACTACTAGCGTAGAGATCGGTGATCCCAATCTAGTATACACGCAAGCTCAGGCTGACATACACCGTGCCGTAGTGGAACGATTGGCCATTCAGGCTCCAACTCAAGGCTTAATCGGAGCCCCGCAACAAAACAGACTGCCTGTCTGCGATCCCGATAGAACTCCCGACACTGAATGGCCCGCTATTACACAAGAGTTGGCTACACAAGACCCCGCTAAGTTACCTTACGCGCTCGATAAACCCCCAGGCTCATTCTCTCCAGAATACGGACAACACACTGCCCCAGTTACTATACAGGAACGAGAGCGATCCATCAGAACTGAGGAACCAACTAGACCGTTAGCACTGCCGCGCTCAGGCAATGGCCGCTCGTTACAGCCATTCAACGTCAATGACTTAGGCCTCGTAGAACTACTCGCCTCACAAGACCCGGATGAATCCTCGCCCCATACACCCGAACCAGCTCTATCTCCAACTTCAGCCGTAGAACATGCCGTCCAAACTTCGCCGCTTACGCCTGCCCAAAGACGCGCTGCAGCCGCCACACAAACCTACCGCAGTCCTCGCTCACAACGCCTAATCACTGACTCGGATAAACCACTAGCACCGTACCACCCTCATCGTGAATCCCCGGTACGGCATGAACAACTCTATCCCAAGCCTCGACACGCTTATTCCGCTCCACCTACTCCGCTCCCACACACGCCACTGATGCCTTTAGGATTCGAAGCTACGTTAGAGGAGTATACCCCTGACGAATGGATCACCCCTTACTCGACACCTCCGAGACCACTACCTACCCAATCTGCCCCAGTTTATAGCCAACCTCCCGTAGAACCAGCTCCAACTCGAAAACCCGTACCTAAACCACGACAGAAACCAGCTAAAACCCCCACACCGGCTAGCGAACCAGTGTATTCTGTAGACTCTGAGGATACTTCACCCGAATCGATGGAACCTCCAACACCACCACATCGATGGACAATACCTCCCTTACTCTCACCTCTCGCGGAACGTAAAACTAGAACCCCACCTCAACACGGGACAACCCCGGTTGCGCTACCATCCCTACCAGAACAGGAGACTGATACCCCTCAGGTTTCTTCCTTTGGTCGCTGGACCACTAGGAGACAAAACCAGCAAGCAGAATGGGAATGGGCCTTGGAAGAAAGGAAGAGAATCAGAGATGAAGAGGCCCGTGCCCGAGGAGAACTTCAGGACGCCACCGACCTAGTAGAATATTTAGCAGGACCTATCATACAGCACCCGCCGACGGAAGACCAAATCGCCGCCGACGACATTGTAGCAGAATTTGTTGAGAGTTTGGCTAGGAGACGTAAGGAAAAGGAGAGAGATATCAATGCGCCACGTCGACCCACCGAATCTTCGGAGGGCGACGAAGCTAAGCGATCCCGACGACGAGCCGTTCCCACGGCTAGTGACGTAACCTCGACCATCAGCGAGTCAACCAAGGGTTCTTCTATTCGGGGGAGGAAGAAGGTGCCGCCGCGCGGCGCATCCTCCGCCACAAAAGGGACTCTAGCTCGACCCGCGCGCGCCAAAGCTCATCCGCACGTTACTTGGGAAGACTGGGACGACGAAGCACCCCTGAGTCAACTTTTACCGGGACCCAGTCAAAGACCCCGCTTCGAACTCGACCCCTCTACCGAGGAAAGCGAGGGATCTCCTGAGTTAGGACCTTGCGGTGAGAAAACCGAAGACATGTCTGAACCTCCCGAACCGACTCGGCGCCAGCCACATCGTCAGGCTAGGGACCGCCGTCGATTGTATACGGACTATATACCGTACGGACCAGAAGCCCGAGTGGTAATCCCGCGCTTGATGCCCCGAGAACCTGCTCCCCGACCACCTGCCCCAGTTAGCCAAACTGTGCCTTTTGCCCCGCCGACTCGACATCGTGACCCTGTCATGCCTACGAACCCTCCAGCTAGGAGTGTTCGTGCCCAGCACGATATGTTCGAACCTTTTAGGGACATATTTGACGACCAGGACATTGAAGACATGTTAGCTGCACATCCTGATTTAGAGCCGGACGAGAATGACGGACAACGACAATTACGACCTGAAGACATTGGACTGGAGGTAGTTCGACTTCCAAGTCAACCACCTCGGGGAAGACGATATTAACGCCGACGCCAGCCCAAAACACCACTTCCTGGAACTCGAGCTCCCGCACCAAATACCCCCGAGAACCGCCACTAATGGCGATGAATATTATTGCAGGAATCGTCGACCGACAAATCGATAAAATGGAACAATTTCCACAACCACTCGTGCCGTTCTACACTATTAATTACGCCCCTATCGAAACATTTCTCTCGAAGGACACTCGTTGGCCAGAACTATCAAATACGGCTCCGTTGGGTCAAACTATCGAACAATACCCAATCGAATACTCCTCAACGGAGCAAGGCTATCAACTCCTCGTCACATATCTATTCGACGAGGATCAAGCCAGACAAGACATCTCCGATCTCAAGTTGGGAGCTCGAGACATCAAAGCTATTTCATGGAGAAACAAATCTAAATTCCTCGATCCCAAAACAACGGAGCGCTTTCGCCCTGCCCTACCGTACCTCATGCGGACGGTGCTCCTCGAAAAGTTCAAAATACCTAAATTCCGGAATGCTCTTCTCGCCACTGGCCATGCCCAACTGTTGGAGGCGAATCGCACCGACTCATTTTGGGGAATCGGTCTTGGACCGGAAGACGTCGCCTTCGGTCGACGCCCGCGGCCATGCTACAACGTTATGGGACGCCTCTTGGAAGAATTACGAACCTTCATCCGCCACGGAATCGTCAGTTGGCCTAAGGTCCTTATTTTGGGCGACAATATGGCCGCACCGCTAGTCAAGATGGCCGCCTCGAAGGGATGGTTTGCCATCGCTTGGCCCGGTGCCACTATGCAATTTCTAATCCGTCTGGCGACGTGCATCGCAACGCCGCAGACCAACACGATCGTGATCCTTGGCGGATATAGGACCGCCCTTCGATCTAAGCCATTCGAGGGTCGACTCCTAGACACCCCAAGCAAAGTCATGCGCCGTGTACGTCGACACATTTGCTCGTTCGACTACCTCTTGAACGACGGAGCGCAAGCAATCATCGCGCCACCTCCACCAACATGGGACGTTGGACAGGACGACGTAGGCATGTGGACCAAGGAATTTATTCGGTCATTTCAAGACATTAAACGTCTATTTCCGGACAGGGCACGAAAATCAACGATGCCCCACTACCCGCCGGAATTATTAGAAACCGACGCTTGGGAAACGTGTCCCAGCGACAACCCACCCGCGGAACCGCAAATTACGGAGCCATACGTTGGCTTCCTTCGCCAATGGGTGGAGAGGCAAATATCATAAGGGGTAGAAAACTTCGAGCAAAGGGAGTAGAGACGGACCATAACAGGGAATATGGACCTAGGACTTTGCGGTGTATATTTATTGCAACAGGATGTATATAATCTTTCATGTTATTATAATATATTATAATATGTCTGTCAGTGTATATATGCTATAACAAAAAAAAAAATGGAGATGTTGGCCAGAAAAAAATACAAATAAACCTTTCAAACCCAGGTAAAAAGTCAGTTTTTCCCTCAAAATATAGGAGGAGGACCTAGGGTCGTAGGGTCGTAAGGATTTTGGGATCACCACACCATTAAAGCACAGCCAACATTCGTCACGAAAATAACTTGCCGAACAAATAAACTAGGCAAGGGCAACAATCGCGCGTGTATCACAGAGTGATACACTGTCTGTATATATAGGTTAATTTATTCTGGGGTCTTTTCTCTTCTTTTCCTTCTTGGATCCTCTGGCATTAGTCACTCTGCAACCTTCCTTTTTGACAGGGGATCCCGATAGGGACCCCGATGTAAGAGAGAAAATGGTGACAATCAAATGGACACGTACAGCCATTACTGTAAACCCATATATCTAAGTCCGAAAATTTCCATTTAAAAATATAAGAGATGTAACAGGGCCGCTTCGGCCCTGTCACGAGCATTCCAGGACGTTCGCACCCAAAATTGTATCGGGACGCGCTAGCACATGGCTGTTTGTACATAAAGAGGTCGTATGGTGTCAGTTAACAGTTTTGTATGACATGTCGTTTATATTAATGAACAGTTTTTGTATGAAATGTCGTTTATATTAAGGAACAGTTTTTGTATAAAATGTCGTTTATATTAATGACCAGTTTTTGTATGAAATGTCGTTTATATTAATGAACAGTTTTTGTATAAAATGTCGTTTATATCAATGAACAGTTTTGTATAGAATGTCGTTTATATTAATGAACAGTTTTTGTATAAAATTTCGTTTATATTATTGAACAGTTTCTGTGTAAAATGTCGTTTATATTAAGGAACAGTTTCGTATAAAATGTCACTTACATACTATGAACCGTTTTGTACATAACTGTCGCTTTGTACTAGGGACCGTCGTGTATACAAATGTCGTGTAATATCAGTAATTGTCTAGTGTAACGCGCCGCATCCTTCTGTCGTAATTCACGATTTTACTAGGGACGAGTGTTGTGCCCTGACTAAATTATGAGGAAATGAACCGCCTCAACCGACCTGTAGGACTGAAAATGAAACCCCCACACCGATGGAAATTGGAAATTGGTCGAAAACCCCCACCAGCAGGCATTATGTGTTATGGGTTTGACGGTTATGACTGTCCGGGAATAGGAGGCCCCTGGCTGCACGTTCAAGAAAATACTTTGGTTAAGACTAAAATTAAAAATATTAACTTTACTTAGTTTTAGCAATATACTAAGCAATGGTCACGGAAAACGACACGTCGCAACAAGCTTAGATCATACGGTTGGTAGCTTTCGCGATTACAAGGGACGACGGATGTCGGGTTAATTTGAAGGCCCGTCTCCGTCTACGGTATCCTGATCCGGAAAATAACCGGAGCAGGGTGGTAGGACACCTTGGGAGTTGTGACTCGACGTCCAAAGACGCCCCGAACAACGCCGCAACTTCGCTTGTAACGTGTAGGGACAATCGCTACTTACGCTAGGTGGGATTGTCAACGCGGAACCCGGATTGTTACCTTCCATATATTTAGGACATACCATATATAAAGTATGTAAATGTATCTATTTGTGTGTGGGTGTTGAGGACAACTCTTTTAGGTAAAAATGCCTCGTTCCCGTAGCCCATTGTAGTTTGCTACTAATACAAACCCCCACTTTATGACGTCCTCGTTGCCTTACCCCGCTTTCGAACCGGTGCATGCGACCCCTCGTTTTGTTCATCGTGACTAGTTGAATCCAACGATATGTGCCGGACCTCCGTCCGAGTCCCTGCTGACTCGCGGTAGCCCCGCAAAGATGCCTAGAAAACTGCTGCCAACTGCTGATGGGCACTGATAATTCGAGATTTTTCGCTCAGCTCTAAAATGGGCGAACCGCCGCTCATTAGATTCGTCTCGATGAGATATCTCCAAAAATACCCGGCGGGTCTCGGTCCGCCGCCCCGTTAACCCTGGACAACCAACAAACGCGCCCCTACCGTAGCCACCACTCTCTCTAATCGCCGCGATTTTAGTACCGTTCCTACTCCTGCCGCCCCAGTGGCCATATCACCCCTCGTTCAAATCGCCGTTGGACCACGAGTCCAACGATACCCGGCGGGCGTCACTCCGCCCAACCGCTAACGCAGGAGAGCCCGCTAAATCTCCCCATACTAATACATAGAGGAACCCATAGATGGGTCCCGACCCGCTTCTATGTCTATCCCCTTTGTGTTTGGTATCAACCGATCCCGTTTTCCGTCCCGGGACCGAATCTGACCCCAGCCCCCGAAAATCCCACTGGATTTCCCTTGTCCCGCCACCCTTCCCGCACCCTTTCTTTGTCTCCTCGTGTCCTCGCTGTCCTTTCGGTTTTGTCCTCGTTCTCTCTAACCGACGTTTCTGGTCGGTTTTCTTCGTTGTCGCGTTGTTGTTGTTGGGTTTGACGTGTCGTGTGTGTGTATTTATCCTGAGCGACCTTTCTATCGCTCAGGACGCCAGTGTGTCTACTGTGTGTAGTATGTGTATGTGTCTGTGTGTATATGTGTTATATTTACATGTAAGAATTATATTATATATATATATGAGGACATGAAAAAACGGACGGACGAGGACATCGTACGTTAAAATTTGTTAAATGTCAGAGTTTTACGGACGAACAAGATACGGACGGATAGGACGAACGGGGGGCGACTTTAGGACCCTCCCGCGGACTCTAGGGGCCCTGGAACTGGACGCCTGACCAGTTAGGAGTACGGCAGGGTCTGCTCCGTCTTTTATCTCGAGACGGACGTTTTACCGTCGCCGGTTCCCCCCGGCGACCCTGTAAAGCATAGGCAGTCACATGGAAATTTCAAACAAGCTCGATTTCTCTTGAAGTTCTACGCTGTCCTCATGAACGAGGGTCATCGGCTAAGTAAATTTGGCTTAATTAGGAGGGCGGCAAGTGAAAACCAGAAAGGCGACATAGCAGATGGGGTCGTCAAACAGTTAGAGCCTCGACTGATTGCTGGTCGTTGCGTGAGACGCCGAGTTGGCGGTTAAACTAAGGAGAAAAGAGCAAACAAATTCAAAAAGGCTTAGAAATCAAGTGTCCCGGAAGTCGATCATGTTGACCCAACCAATCTGGGACAGGAAATCAAGCAAAGAAGACTCGAATTTCAACGAACATCCGGCACTAATTGCTGGAAGTTGGGGCTTAAAAGCTCAAGTTTCATGAGAAAATCGGGGTTAAAATCACAGATGGTCAACTTCCGAGTACTCGGAAGATTCAAATTTGATGTCGGCAAACTTAATTGAAGCCGACTCTCTTTAAAGACATCGACGGTTTACGGTAGCCGTCAAGATTCGAATTTCCGGAAGTGTCCCCAATTGGACACTGGACAGAAAACCCAAAAAAGTGGGCGTCAAGAAATCGCCAACGATTGGACGGCGACAAAATCGCCATCCTAACATACAGGCGAAAATTTCGAGGTTACGACCAACGCGTCGAATCTTCGAATCAGTTGGACTTCGACAGCGCGGAGTTCGGTCGACTTTACTGACCGGCTCCGACGCGGTATTTCGGTGTTTGTAGTTTTCATGCGTCTCTGCTTTGTTTTCGCTTTTTCGTTTTACCTCGCGGCGTCTCGATGGTCAAAGGATTGTCGCTTAGGTATATACCTCTCGAAGGGGGTTCAGCTGGTGCTGCCCCGAGGATCGATGTTCGTAAGTAACAGAAGGAGTAGCGGTAGCAGGGGTTTATTTTCCCTGTCAATTGAAGAGTAACAGGCCGTTCGTTTAAGCACCCCGAATGTAGCACGTCTTTGCCTG
Organism: Trileptium ribeirensis; assembly: GCA_030248225.1. Classification (NCBI taxonomy): domain Eukaryota; kingdom Metazoa; phylum Nematoda; class Enoplea; order Enoplida; family Thoracostomopsidae; genus Trileptium; species Trileptium ribeirensis. The sequence continues at coordinate 6,061 of JASANE010016653.1, read as the reverse complement.
TAGGAAGAAACATTCATGTTTGGGTTCCCACCCCACTTAAATGCTACACCTGACCTTGCCTGGAATCAATCACTAAAATCGAGTTCCGACGTAGGAGACGTTAGGCGGACTAGGACACACTCGTACAGAGCGTAGTGAGGACTGATTAACCGATTCGAAGCCTTTCTGGTTCCCCGTGGTCGTAGGTGAAGCACACCGAAGTGGACACTTTTCGTCCAGGTTTTACATGACTTGTTTCTTTTGAGTTAGGATCAACGAATTTTCCTGAGCCGACCATGGTAAAAGTTCGTGAACGCGCATGCCGCAGAAAATAGGGACTTATTCAATGGTTTTACTATTATGGTTTACAAAATTATAGCTTAGTGGATTGTCCAACGCCCATGTCGCGTTTGGGCTTGGACAGAAACGCAGATTAGGGACGGAGGTCTAGCCTCCGTCGGGCTTTAGGAAGCCCTTAAAATTGCTTCTATTCCCTCGAGTTAAGAAAATTTGGTAATTTAAAAGACTAAACAAATTCTAGGGACGTTAACGTGAGCTTAAGGTGTTTGTTGCTTTCACGGAATGTTGTCTCGGAATCGTCTTTACTCAGTTGCTTGAATCTGATTTTAGAGCATTTAGGCGACACACTCGGTAGGCATCTCGTTCGTACACCCATCTCATTAGGACGACTGACCGGAGAAACGGTAGCTGCCCACCCCACGACTTCTATAATCACAAAATTTGGCTAGGGGAATAAGACCCCCAGCCGACCAAAATTCCGACGATCTCGTTGGTGCCGCGAACGCACTGCTTGACAGTGATACGCCAATGTTAAGCTCCAAAAGTCAAAATTTTATAAACAATCATATTTACCAGTGTCCACCAATGCACCGTACAATGGTCTCCTCCAGAGACCGTTACTTAAAAGAGATAGAATCAAGGCTTGCCCCCTGAGCCATCACTAGACACCGCCTTTGCGGGAGGAACACATTGTGTCCCCGCCTTCGTACAATATTTTAGGATTTTCTAAAAATAAAGAAAACTTACCTCCTCGCCCGGGCCATTTCGGCCCAAAATCGGGCGAGTGCAAAACCCCTTTTTCTTTTTGGAGCGAGTTGATCGCTGAGTTTAGCTTTTCTTTGATTCTAGATCGGTTTGCCCGTTAGGCTATGTACTATGTATGCCTAGTTTCACTTTTTCTATAGTTTCAGTGTCAGCCAGTCACATTTTCCCATATTGTGAATTGATCCTGCACAGAGAATTTAAGTCCGCTGCAGTTTCATACGTCTTAACCATTCAGCCACAGAGTTATAGGAACATCGACTATTATGTCGATAATAACTCAACTGCAGTACAGTGCAGTTGAGGCACTGCATTATTGCAGTGCATAAAAGAAAAAGTACGATTAGAGAGAGGCAAAAGACAAACAACCAAAGAAAGAAACCAAAGACGCAAATGCGTCTCAGGCCGATCGTCCAGGGCCCGAGTAGTACAAACGACCCCAATAGGTAGGAAATCAGGCTAATTTAGCCTTCGGATAGGTGCAGTCCGTCTAAAAGGACCCACCTCACCATCTAAAACCCGATACCAAATTCGAAGAGAAATAAATCGGCTGGATGACCGTTTCGTGAGTTGTCCATAAGGACGAGCCATGCCACGCAACACCCCGACCGCATCCCGTCGGCCTAAATCCAATGGACTGTTCCATTTCCCCCTTCTTTTTAGCTTGGTTAACTTGTCGTTCGGTCAGTCGTACTACTAGGTGGGTAAGGATGTCAACCGCTATAGAGCGACTCCAGGCATATGCACAAATGTGAGTATATCTTGAGGATAAAACTTCCCGGCACTGCTTGTCCCCAGTTAGAGTCGGCGTCGCCTTACATAGCGCTCCAACGATGCTGTCGAGCTCGCATAGTCAGTTATGGTCACCGTTTTTTCCTCCGCCTGCTTGAGTATTCGTCGCCCAGAGCGACCTGCATTAAGGAGTGATTTCTGAAGCACTCTATGGCCCCTGTTTAGTGCACTGCGTAGCTGATTAGCTCGCTAACATTGAGTCAAAGCAGGGATAACCGCCCCTAGTCCACGCACGCGCGTGTATCTGTATGCCCCGTTCACGTTTTCCCTTTTTATGCCTTGCGCCCCATAATCTATCGAACTTAAGTGATCACGGCGAGCTGCGGCTAGGCTACACTGATTCATTTTGCTTAGTTCGCCTCAACCTTTATTTGCAAACACTCGTCCCCCAAGGTAACACTTGATCATGTAAATAAACTTGTATTGCTGACGCCGAGCAAAGTCCTATTGTATACCGAGGCGATAGGGAATTTTCTTTTCTGGTTTGTCCGCACGGACAAGCAGGCACTACCCGTCATGGCTTGTGGGCGAGAATGTCACAAGCACTGGCGAGCAGGGCCTTCTGTTAGATCTGTTTACGCTCTAATGAAATAACCAGGTAACGCAAGTAAAATTTTACTAGTTGGCGACCGAGATTTAAAATTCGTTAGGAATCCTCTCTATTTTAACAAGCTAAAACTTTCACTGGTCAAGGTACCAGTGCGCTAGCATAGAATCTATTGAGGAAGCAGGCCATGCCATTGATAATCCGACATTAAACACTCAGGGCCCGTCGGATCCCTGTGGGGGCCACATAGGTCAATGCTCTAACACGGAGTATACCGCGATCTTGTCTAGGTAAGTCACCTTGAGCTTCAAATTTCTAGGGACACTTTCACGTTTTGTTTCCACACTTATTACACTAAAATAGAACTAAACAATTTCCGATGAGTCTAAGATAGGGAATAGCGGCTAGGCTCCATGACCTGCGAGCAGATGTCGGTGCTAGCCTCCCTGGACTTCAGGAATCATACCCGATACTAGACACGTGCGCAACCTTTCGGGCGGGGTCCGAACACACCCCGTGAGGCGCGCCTGCGGCCTGCTAAGCTGCGTAGCTTCTTGGGTCTGACCAAGAATAGGATTAAAATTTAGTAGTCACGGTCCACCCTTAAGGTTACGATAGCCGGGGTCGCATGGGCATGGTGTTAGGAAGTTGCGCCATGCAGCTGCGTCACCGGTTACTACACAGGCAGCTGAATCATTTGATTTTTCATTTTTTAATAATGCAGGAGAAAAGATTTTTCAAAACGGAATAAAAATCTTTACACTATAATTGGTTAGCTACAATTTAACGATAACAGGCCTTTGAATCATTTGATTTTTCGTTTTTTAACAATACAGGCATAAAATTATTTCAAAAACGGAATAAAATCCCTGCACTAAAATTGTTAGTTACAATTTAATGGTAACCACAGGCAGTTGAACCATTTAATTTTTATTTTTTTTAAACACAGGAATAAAATTTCTCCAACACGGAATAAGATCCTACGCTATAATAGTTTAGTTACAATTTAATGCTAACTACAGCCAGTTTAACCATTTGAATTTTCATTTTTTTCCAATTTTTCCTATTTTCAGAGGTTCTTCATTCTTCTGAGTTTGGGTATTTGTCGATTGAGTGACGCGTCCATATAATATACGAAACAAACATGCAAGGATAATTATGTAAACAGCGTCGAAAGGTATTGAGAATACAGAAACCCAACCTTTTATAATCCGTTTGTATCTGAACTATGCGCTACTAAAACTAGATATGTTGGGTCATAAAGGTTTCAATAAACGTCACTCCAACAACCACAAATTTCTCACCACAAGATGTAACAAGCATGCGATTTTGTACAAACAACAACTAATTTATGGCATATAAATCTCTAGAACTTTTAACAGTCTTTAAATTTCAATTCTCTAGAGATATTTGCTCGAAAATTCTAGTATATTATAATCAGCTTTTCTCTACTTGTGTAAAATTTAGCATTTACCCGCCTAATGCAATTTTGCAACAGATAGCACCGAGTTTATTGAGTTATGAATTATATTCATCTTAAGTACAGTTATCACATCAGCCTTTAAAATTTAATGTTATAAAGATTTCCACTCAAGAAAATTTCACTTTAACTTGTTTTTCACCTATTTGTCTAAAGCTTAGCTTGCATATATCTGTGGAAGTTCTGTAACTATAGAATCGAATTACCGAGTGTTGCTGCGGTGCTGCGTGCGACAGATAGCATCGAGTCAAATTTTGTTAAAATGCAAGATTAAACTTTTAGTGATTTAACTATTACGTAATAAATGTGACGTATGGTCAATAGCAATGCAGTGAAATATTGAAAAAACTTCATTTATACTATACATTTCAACGTGGACACATACTAAATCGTAAAAAATACTGAGATAATACTTGGTCAAAGTCCAACGTCCCAGCGAAGGTATTCCGGCCGTCTATGAGGGGTCAGCCGATCGACATGGGCATAGGATAGCGACACCTTAGCCGACTATGGGTCCGAAATGCTCATTTATGACTGAGGCTTAGCATTTGGCACAAAACCCTTTGGAGAAAGCGTTTCTGTTGGCTGATAATTCAGTATAATATGATCAAACTTCAATACTCTAATCAATTTGTTTAAGTGCTCAAGAAAGCAAACTCTGGCCTTGTGCACTTGGGCTATTCTATCGTGATTTTAGAAGACGAATTCACAATTTTTTATCCAGTGGCCGATATGTACTATTTGTGGTTACCATTTCACGAATTAAACGCAATTCATTAACAGATTTTACTAGCAATGCAACCATATATGTGTAACTTGACCGTTATAGATTTAGAGTCATATTTCGCGCACACAGCTGTTGCAATTCAGCATACCACTAGATTAACTTGAACACAAATCCAAAATCGAAAAAAAACATGTACAGAACCTGTGTCCGCATATAATGGGGTCCATGTTCGCGTTAACTAAATGGTAAATGCTAAATTGTGGCTATTAATGGCATAAATATCCCCACCTGATCCAGTTCTTCGCTTTGGCGAAATAACAACAATTTTTTATGCACATAAATTTTACTCACCCATGCTTACACGATACCTAAGGCGTTATTATATGTATCCTTTATTGACATGGCATTATGCAACAGCACTGTATAGCTCCAACTACAGTCGAAAACAATGTAGTATCCTAACGAGAATCTTAGCTTTTTTAATTTTTAGCGGATATTGAATTACAATTTTTCGAACTTTTGCTCACAAAAAATAAAGAAACGACGTAAAACAAACAATGTAAATACAATATTTTGATCCACTGCGATTATGATAAGTAAATAAACGGTAAAATTTATTCAGTTTGCGGAAAGGTATAAAAATTAGTATTTCTCAAAAAAACGGTATTTCAGACAAGCACAAAGATTGTAGGTTTCTGCTCTGGTAGAATACCATTAAGCACGTTACGCCAGATCCAAAATTGGATGATCGTAGTTCCGGTACAGCAAGATAATAAACAAACAAAGCAGACTGTTTACAGCATTAATTTTCAGCTTATATGATAACGGATGAATGCGTTCATGGCAAATGGCATGTGTTTTCTGGCTTTTTGCTGCTGTAAAATGCACTATGATATTTTCGCACTGGTTAAGTGTTGGGCAATGGCAGGCAGACGGTTCAATGACTAGCCGACAGCTCAACGGCCGTCAGCTCAGCGTCCGGCACGACGGCTTAACCGCCGGGCGTACGATCAATGGCGGATGATTGCCAAGACAGTTGTCTTATTTCGAAACAAATTTGATATTTGTAAACGGTTCTCGAGCAATTGTTCGAAAATTCGCTGGATTTGCATATGAAGGTTTTCCACGGCGTATAATGCCACGACCAAAGCACCGAATCCAACGCCTAGGCCAGTTATAGTAAGACTGAATTATAATTACCGCTGCATGACGGCCGGCATTGAGGTCTATCAAATATTGAGATATATTAAATCGGGTTATTAGTGTAGACATAATGTGTAATAGTTATAGGATTATATATGACAAGATGGTACTAGACGGTACAATATTCTTGCATGTTGGTTATAGGCGAAGTGCCATATATGTTATAGTTCCAACAGATATGTTATAGTTATATGCTTAAATACGACAAGATGGTACTGGACGGTACAAAGTTTTATATGTCGGTTTCGGCTATTATATATAACACATAAAA
>JASANE010016649.1:0-13004 GCA_030248225.1 Trileptium ribeirensis | reverse complement strand
TGTGCGCGCAAATAATGCAAACCAGACAAATCTTGTGTTTACCAGTGTTGGTAAACAACAAAATGCGTCGCTCTGTCATAGCAAAATGCCGTGTAAAATGTAGAACAATTCGCAGTTTGATAAATTATGATTTTTCTATCAACAGGTCTTTAACTGTAAAGCTTGGAATTAACTTTGCTTGGAATTAACGTTGCTAAGTAACGGGCTTTAACATAATATTAAAACTGGATTGACTGAGAGCACGCTAGTAGAGCAAAAGTTTGCACGTTGTCGCAGCTACGAACCATCGATCGCTTTAGCTGGGTTGCATCACTAATGGGACGAGGGTTGTCATGTTTCGCAAAACCTAGATATCGCCAGGAGCTACACATTTTACAAGGGGCGCTTCGCTGCGGAAGCGCCGCTAAAAATTGGCGATATACCAAGAACCACGGATCCAAGAACCAGACCGTCTTTGACGATTTTCTTCGACACGAGAAATTTTGGTCGCCTTTATCAGCGACTTACCAAATGTCAAATTTGCCAGCGTTGGTTAAAATAAAAGAAACTGAAAACAAATAATATAATTAATGGTAATCCGGTAACGAAAACAAAACTCGTAACTTAAGGGTTCTCGGAAAGATCGCTTCGCGAGTCCAAAAGGGACATGAGGATCGTTAGTTTAAGCCGACTGGCATTGACTTTGCCATGGTTGTGAGGGTCGTATCTAAAACCTGACACAATGTGAATAATTAGAACCAGACCAATGCCATAATTTGAGCACGGTAAATCTTTGTAAACTTAGACCACCCCTAAAGTTAAGCTTTCAGCGGTAATCGATACGGTCGACGTGCTCGACCTTATTACTTTTATACATAGTCCTAAGGGTTCACCTGTTCCTGGAGGACTTCTAGTAATCATACCACATGTAGACACCATGGTAAAGAATACCGTTACGGCCTGCAGGGGCTCATTTATCCCTTGGAACTAAACGTAGTTTCACCTTTAAGGGTCGAAGAATCCGGAGTCGTATGAGCACCTGTTCTTAGGACGCAGCTGCGCAATAACCCGCCAAAGGCAGCGACTGCTTTATTTGGTTCACCAATCCCAAATGCTTTTCCATCTAGACACCATTAGGTAACGATATGCATTAGATATATATATTACCTGCTGTTTGTGAGTGCAATCTGGTGTTATATATACACTGTTGTCGATACATATTTTGAGTTTAGCCACTATTTTAATGTGGTTATATAACTAGATGCTGCGCGAGACCGTTGGGTCATCAATATCACTTAATTTTATATGTCTGTGATATTCTTCCAATCAAAGCGAGAATGGGATGATCAATAGTTGAAAAATGCAAATAAAGACAAACATGCAGAAGAGTGAGCAGCGTATGTATGCCATCATAGACACATGTACCATAATTATTTATCCTAAATCAATCCAAGATAATAGATGATAAATAACAGAATCACGCAAAATTAGGAAGCAAAACTGTTCACCGTTTTTAGTTGAAGGAAAGGACTTTGTGGTGATATTTAATTTTGTGAACTCACTATCTAAATGGAACATGATCTGGAAAAAGGTTAAAAATACTGTGCAATCAATTCCAATTTATGCGTGACATCAATATTATATGCATACTTATCGTCCGAATTTGGTGATTTTGGAGCTAAATTAGTCTCGTGAAAGGCTTATGCGGTTTATATCATTACCACAAGCACGTTGATTTATTTATCAACACTATAAAAGCTTTAACTCCATAAGTTTAGCCGTTACAAGGTTACTGATGATAACATCATAATCCGAACTGATTTTGGCCAATAAACTGGTATTGCTAAACCATATTAGCAAACGGATGAATATACAGACAAATAATTTTGCCTGGTTGTATCCACCATAATAGCATCTACTAGCTAAAAATTTGTAGTTTCAGCTGAGCCGGCCTTGAGTTATACATGTTTCAATAGAAATTTCGTTGTAGTATTGCATATCGCAGCTAGGCAACGTCATAATCTATATCACACTCAAACACTGGGTGAATTTATTCAGTAATAACTATAAACGTCATTTTGGTAAACTTCTGTTGTTTCGCAAGTCGTCGATAGCCATATTGAACACATATTGCGAATACCCATGTTCTCTCCTGCCACAAAACTGAAGAAGGCATAGGTTAATTGGTGAATTCATGCATGCATGAACTTAGTGTAAACACCCAAAGATAATAACTGATACATCAACAGCTTCTTTCATTGCATCGATAGCTTTATAAAGCCATTCGCGAAGATTTCATCAATAAGATTTTAATACACTTGACAGGAAAGCTATAATTTTTAGATAAAAGCACATACGGCAGAAATATCTAAGTATTTCTCCAAAATTCAGCTTTCCGACTGCCTGACCTATTTATAGCAGTAGTTTACACATGTTTTAATCATACTACTACAGTTACTAGTTTTATTAACACTTGAAATAAAAGTGTCTACAGTTTGCTTTGAACTTTTGACTTGACCGTACTAGTTGTAGAGTTCAATCAGTTCGGTATCGTTTCAATAATTTTTTCAGGTGTACTAATAAACAATAGTTATATCAGAGCCTACTGTGTGTTTCAAGGATTTGTCCGAACGATTGAGACGAGTTTGAGTGCTGTAAGTTGGGCGTAAAATGATTAAAACAACATAAAGCTACGCACAAAAGATTTATTTCTGAACGCACAGACAGCCATTCTCCTACAACTAACTTTTAACATAGGCAGCTTTGAGCCCTGCCCTTTGCTCGCTCGCTGTTAGTTTTAATATTTGTGCTATGTACATGTTCTCATCTTACCTGGCTAAAATCGGTGGATTTGCGCAACCTAAACAAATGCAAATATAGTATTGTCTCAAAATGTCAGGAACATCGCCACCTTCTACTAATTTTGCACTTAATTTTCTTTTGTTTCCTTTGTTATTCCAATAGCTGAAGTTACATCTTGGTGCTTTACACAAGATCGCGATAAACAATTCTTATTGAGAAACGTAGGTATCCGGTAAAAACATTAGAATAATTCTTTAGTGAAAGTGGTGCAATAGCTGCAAATATAAAATAGCGGAATAATGTGAGAATCTTCGTGTTCAGTTATCCGACTGTAAAGTATCTTGTATGCGCAGCGTATCACATTTATGAATTATTTTAAAGCCGCTGGAATACTCCTATCGAATATGCAAGGTATACTGCAACTAATGGTCGCACTAAATCTTCCGTTTCTGGTTAAGTGATTTGTGGCTAGACAAATGTGTTGTCTAAGATTGTGCTAAGAGTAATAGAGAACACAAAAATTTACGTTGCACATATACAGGCGTAAACCTTTGTTTAACATGTTGTAACCTGTATTTTGGCTTGTAGTTGGGACTAGAGGAACTTGGCACATAGTATAAGAAAACACGAAGATACGAAAATACGAAATTAGTGTTCAAGTATTTTGGCTTGTAGTTGGGGCTAGAGGAACTTGGCACATAGTATACGAAAATACGAAGATACGAAAATACGAAAATACGAAATTAGTGTTCAAGTATTTTGGCTTGTAGTTGGGACTAGAGGAACTTGGCACATAGTATACGAAAATAAGAAGATACGAAAATATGAAAATACTATATTAGTGTTCAAGTATTTTGGCTTGTAGTTGGGCCTAGAGGAACTTGGCACATAGTATACGAAAATAAGAAGATACGAAAATACGAAAATATTAAATTAGTGTTCAAGTATTTTGGCTTGTAGTTGGGACTAGAGGAACTTGGCACATAGTATACGAAAATACGAAGATACGAAAATACGAAAATACGAAATTAGTGTTCAAGTATTTTGGCTTGTAGTTGGGACTAGAGGAACTTGGCACATAGTATATTAAAATACGAAGACACGAAAATACGAAAATACGAAATTAGTGTTCAAGTATTTTGGCTTGTAGTTGGGACTAGAGGAACTTGGCACATAGTATACGAAAATACGAAGATACGAAAATACGAAATTAGTGTTCAAGTATTTTGGCTTGTAGTTGGGACTAGAGGAACTTGGCAAATAGTATGCGAAAATACGAAGATACGAAAATTCGAAAATACGAAATTAGTATTCAAGTACTTTGGCTTTAGTTGGGGCTAGCAGAACTTGGCACATAGCATACGAAAATACGAAGATACGAAAATACGAAAATACGAAATTAGTGTTCAAGTATTTTGGCTTGCAGTTGGGACTAGAGGAACTTGGCACATAGTATACGAAAATACGAAGATACGAAAATACGAAAATACGAAATTAGTGTTCAAGTATTTTGGCTTGTAGTTGGGACTAGAGGAACTTGGCACATAGTATACGAAACTACGAAGATACTAAAATATGAAAATACGAAATTAGTCTTTTAGTATTTTGGCTTGTAGTTGGGAATAGATGAACTTGGCACAGAGTATAAGAAAATATATAAATTTAGTAATACGGTTTTCATACCAAATAGGCCAGTGAAATTTTATTTGAATACTTTTCCAGGTGACTTCCGCGCAAAGCAATCTTGGTGGTGTCACAGGAATATGTATTAGCGTTTCGGTTATATTTTAATAGAGTATGGCTTTCTTATTACCGACGCATTTGTGGTTGTAGCTAAGCAACTAAATATGATTGTACAGGGCGAGTAGCATCAATTATTGAAGCGAATGTGGTGAATGATACAACCCGAACGAAGATTGTAAAATCAATTTTATTGTTCTGAACTTGGTATCTTAGCAATGGTAGCTCTAAGATTTATAGTTTTATCAAAACAGCTGTAATGCTGGATTATTGTTTTCACCATGTGTCGCCAGGTTATAATCCTATGATTTATAAATATTGCTGTTAGCTTACCGAACAACAGTATTTATAAAACACAGGATTATAACCTAGCGACACACAGTGAAAACAATAATTCAGCATTACTTCTGTTTCAATAAAACTCTAAATCTTAGTAGTATCATTGCTAAGATACCAAGTTTAGAACAGTAAAATAGATTTTACAATCTTCTTTCGGGCAGTATTTTTTGTTTTCACCGTGTATCGCAATGTTATAATCCTGTGTTTTATATTTGCTGCTGTTAGCTTTTCTACCATTAGTGGTGTGCGGCAAACGTCTCGGATATGTCCGATCGCATTGGTGTCACAACTCATGTTTCTGCCACACCTTGACAAATATCATTTAAAATGCGCAAAAATGCTATGTCAATCTTGCTGAACAAGGTTGGTCAGACTTGCCAAATTTGAAGCCCTAAGATAGCTCTGCATGTGCTGGCACATGCCAGAAATTCTGGTCCAGCCTAAAATATTTTTTATTGTCTGTGGGGACACCGGCAAAAATATGCAACCAAAAAGTTATCTATTGTTGATAACAAAGGAACAAAAGGTCAGAGTTAAAATTATACAATAATATATAATAATTATATAATTTAATTGCCAGGGTTAAAATTGCATAATAATGTATAATAATTATATAAGTTAGTTACGAGGATTGAATTTATATAGTAATATATAATAATTATATAAGTTAGTTGCCAGGGTTAAAATTTAACTAACCTGGCCTATAAAATAGTAACACCTTTATAATAATTCTCCTAAAATCTCTAATGTCTCGACATTACTCTTTAAAAGTTTTTTAAAGAAGTCATGTTTAAACGAAATAAAACTGCTTATATATTGTTGTAGAGAATGTTATCATAAATAAGATAGAACTCAAAATATGCTAAGTAATAAAATAATTTAACTTTTAGACTGAAACGAACACAACTAGTTAATTGGGTAAGCTGACAAAAGATAATTGCGAGGCAAAACCTGTAAAATCCAATACTGAATAAATTGTCTCACGTGTAATGATTATACTGGCCCGTACATATCAGATCTAGTATTTTTTAAGTAACTATATTTCCTGACTCAGCGGATGTTGATTAAAGTCAAGTTTTAAACTGTAATCGCCCAATTTTACTGTTATTGTCGATTGCTTAAAACTTTTACATCTATCTCCTCAGATTTTATTAGGACTGTGATATTTGTTTAGTTATATATGGCTGCGTCAGAATTTTGTAAAGTTTCAAAAGTTAAATAAAGGGATAGAATTCATGCTCAATCTCGTTTATATTTTGTTTTAACTCCTACATCGTGGAAGCGGCTGGATCGGTTTGGCTCAAATTTTAACATGTTATGTATCGTTCTAATGGTACTGATACTAACGACGTGCATCCTCTTCCAGCAATTATGGGAACCAAAACAGCTACTTTTAATCTGATGTCACTAAAAATGATTTAAGGCATACATGCACGAAGTCCGGGGTCCTTGTGGCGATAGCAGGTGCTTCTGGGGGATGAAAGGTGGTTGGGATAGGGAGGCCTTTGGCCTGTCTATGAGTGGATTAGCTGGTGGGCGGTGTGTAGTCAAGTGGATAAATTTTTGAAATTTTGTGGGACTCAACGTTTTTGTAAATTCGCCAATTTTTCCACGACTTTTGGCAATTCCCTAATTTTTTTTCTATTTTCTATTAATTTGTACCTATTTTCTCTCAATTTTTGCCAAAACTTTCAAGAAATAAGGGGTGTGCGAGGAATTAAAGGAGGAGCCGGTCTACTGCCAACGAGGATCCGCGCTCTTCCCGAGGTAATCTGAGCTTCAGGGGAGGGTATGAATATAATCTCCTCTCCTTCCCCTAGGAGCTTGTATGATTTATGGTATAATTTTTGGATTATTTGTGCAGTTTGGCATACATGTTTCCTTTAACTGTTTAGCTGTTACTATCCTTTGGTGTGATAATAGGAATGCGGCAGCAAAGTATTGGGGTGTCAATGGACCCCGCTGAGATCGCTGAGCTTGTAATTATTGTTATAAACTGCAGGCATTTTCTGGTTTTTTCACAACGTGATAGCAATCGGTCACCATTGCTCATTTCCTTTGGGACCTTAGCAGTAGTCTGCAGCAACCTATCGACGGGCTAATATAACATTTAGGGACGTAAACATTATAATGTATGCTATGCCATTCTCATTAAACCGGGCGTAAACGCTGAGCCTTATCCTTAGCTAAAGTCGTTATATAAGCCTTATACTTAAACAAACTTAAATCGACGGGCTAATATAACATTTAGGGACGTAAACATTATAATGTATGCTATGCCATTCTCATTAAACCGGGCGTAAACGCTGAGCCTTATCCTTAGCTAAAGTCGTTATATAAGCCTTATACTTAACCTCCTGCTTCAATTTAGAAATTTACATTGAAATGACAAGATGTATGACATATGAGTGTACATAAAAGAATTTTGGTTTTGAACTAAGATGAACCACCTGTATAATTTAGAAGTCAGATATAAACTGATGTCAACAATTAATCATGGAAGAACAGGCACTCTCTGCTGTAAGCTCGAATTAGCAATAATATCTTCCCTTAATATCGCTTTAATGTCGTGAAATGATGTTAAATTTTTAGTATCTTAGAATCTCCAAGTGTCGCTGTTTGAACAATACTTATTGTTGAGCAACCAATCAACATGATTTGTTTTCAGAAAAGCAACACTTTCACCAATAAATTGTACAGTGCCTGCGAAAAGTTGACCTTATTACCTGCGTTTTGTAAAAGTGTAATAACCGGTGACGCAGCTGCATGGCGCAACTTCCTAACACCATGCCCATACGACACCGGCTATCGTAACCTCAAGGGTGGACCGTGAATGCTGAATTTTAAACTTATTCTTGGTCAGACCCAACAAGCTACGCAGCTTAGCAGGCCGCAGGCGCGCTTCACGGGGTGTGTTCGGACCCCGCCCGAAGGGTCTAGTATCGGGTATGATTTCTGAGGTCCCCCAGAGAGGCTAGCACCGACACCTGCTCGCAGGTCATGGAGCTTAGCCGCTATTCCCTATCTTAGACTCATCGGAAGTTGTTTAGTTCTATTTTAGTGTGATAAGTGTTGAAATAAAGTGAGAAAATGTCCCTAGAAATTGGAAGCTCAAGTCGATTTATCTAGAAAAATCTTAGGGTGCTCCGTGTTAGAGCATTGACCTATGTGGCCCCCACAGGGATCCGACAAGCCCTGAGTGTTTAATGTCGGATTATCAATGGCGTGGCCTGCGCTTTTCAGTGAATTCAATGCAAGCGTACTGGTGCCTTGACCAGAGAAAGTTTAGATGTCTTAGGGTCAAAAGTATTCCTAACAAATTTTGAGTCACTGTGAAAAAAGGGTTAAATTTTGTTGACGTTTTCTAGTAGTTTTGTTTCCTAGTTCCCGTAAAAGCAAATAGTTAGCTCAGAAGGCCATGCGCGCCAGTGCTTGCGATATTCTCGCACACAAGCCATGGCGAGCAGGGCCTGCTCGTCCGTGCGGACAAACCATAGAAAAAGCACAAATCCCTAGCACACGCGGCGACGGGTTTTGTTCCATTTTGTTGATTTGATGGTTGGTGTTTCCTGCAATAATATTCATCGCCATTAGTGGCGGTTCTTGAGGGCGTTGGTTGCCGGAGCTCGAGTTCTTGGGGGCGATGTTCTGGGCTAGCGTTTATGATAATATCGTCTTCCTCGAGGTGGTGGTCTTTGAGGTCCGACTACCTCCAGTCCAATGTTTTCGGGGCGTAATTGTCGTTGTCCGTCATCTTCGTCCGGTTCCAAATCAGGATGCGCGGCTATCATGTCTTCAATGTCCTGGTCGTCAAATATGTCTCTGAAAGGTTCGAACATGTCGTGCTGGGCACGAGCGCTCCTGGCTGGAGGGTTCATAAGCATGACAGGGTCACGATGTCGAGTCGGTGGAGCAAAAGGTATGGTTTGTCTAACTGGGGCAGGTGGTCGGGGAGCAGGCTCTCGGGGAATCATACGCGGGATTACAACTGGAGCTTCTGGTCCGTGTGGCACATAGTCCGCATACACTCGATGGCGGTCCCTAGCCTGACGATGTGGTTGTCGTCGAGTGGGTTGGGGAGGCTCTGTCCTTTCCTCGGTTTTCTCGCCATAAGGTCCCAGCTCAGGGGAACCCTCACTTTCCTCGGTAGAAGGGTCAAGTTCGAAGCGGGGTCTTCGACTAGGTCCCGGTAGCAGTTGACTCAGGGGTATTTCATCGTCCCAGTCTTCCCAACTAACATGCGGTTGAGCTTTAGCGCGTGCGGGTCGAGCTAGAGTCCCTTTTATGGCGGAGGATGCGCTGCGCGGCGGCGCCTTCTTCCTCTCCCGAATAGAAGAACCCTCGGGTGACTCGCCTATGGTTGAAGTTGCCTCACTAACCGTGGGAACGGCTCGTTTTCGAGATCGTTTGGCTTTGCCGCCCTCCGATAATTCGGTGGGTCGGCGTGACTCTCTCGTACCTCTTTCCTTTTCCTCACGTCTCCTAGCCAAGCTTTCAACAAATTCTGCCACAATGTCGTCGGCGGCCGTCTGGGCCTCCGACGGTGGGTGCTGTATGATAGGTCCTGCTAAATACTCCACTAAATCGGTTGCGTCCTGAAGTTCTCCTCGAGCACGGGCCTCTTCATCTTTGATTCTTTTCCTTTCTTCCAATGCCCATTCCCATTCTGCTTGTTGGTTTTGTTTCCTAGTGGTCCAGCGACCGAAGGAAGAAACCTGAGGGGTACCGGTCTCTTGTTCCGGTAGGGGTGATAACGCAACAGGGGTTATCCAATGCTGAGGTGGGGTCCTAGCGACCGAAGGAAGAAACCTGAGGGGTACCGGTCTCTTGTTCCGGTAGGGGTGATAACGCAACAGGGGTTATCCAATGCTGAGGTGGGGTCCTAGCTTTACGTTCCGCGAGGGGTGAGAGTAAGGGTGGGACTGTCCATCGATGCGGCGGTGTTGGGGATTCCACAGTTTCGGGTGATGTATCCTCAGAATCTACAGAAGGCGCTGGTTCGCGAGCCGGTGTGGGGGTTTTAACTGGTTTCTGTCGTGGTTTAGGTACGGGTTTTCGAGTCGAAGCTGGCTCTACAGGAGGTTGGCTATGAACTGGGGCGGATTGCGTAGGCGGTGGTCTAGGAGGTGTCGAGTACGGTGTGATCCATTCGTCTGGGGTATACTCCTCTAACGCAGCTTCGAATCCTAAAGGCATTAACGGCGTGTGCGGGAGCGGAGTAGGTGGAGCTGAATATGCGTGGCGAGGCTTGGGATAGTGTTGTTCATGCCGTTCCGGGGATTCACGGTGGAGGTGGTACGGGGTTAGTGGTTTATCCGAGTCAGTGATTAAGCGTTGTGAGCGAGGACTGCGGTAAGTTTGTGTAGCGGCTGCGGCGCGGCGTTGGGCAGGTGTAAGCGGTGAGGTCTGGACGGCGTGTTCTACGGCTGAAGTTGGAGAGATGGCTTGTTCGGGCGTGTGAGGCGAGGACTCGTCTGGATCCTGTGAAGCAAGTAGTTCGACAAGGCCTAAGTCATTGACGTTGAATGGTCGTAACGAGCGGCCATTGCCTGAGCGTGTCAGAGCCAAGGGTCTAGTTGGTTCCTCAGTTCTGACAGATCGCTCTTGTTCCCGTATGGTAACTGGGGCAGTATGTTGTCCGTATTCCGGCGAGAATGAGCCTGGGGGTTTATCAAGCGCGTAAGGCAACTTAGCAGGGTCTTGTGTAGCGAGCTCCTGCGAGATAGCGGGCCATTCGGTGTCGGGGGTTCTATCGGGATCACAAATAGGCAACCTGTTTTGTTGCGGGGCTCCGGATGAGCCTTGAGCTGGGGCTTGAACGGCCAATTGTTCCACTACGGCGCGATGTATGTCTGCTTGGGCTTGTGTGTACACTAGATTAGGATCACCGATCTCTACACTAGTGGTATCGGATGCACCATCGATGTCTTGGCGCAGCCGGTCGACTGCCTCCGGGTCGGCAGCTTGTAGTTCCCTAGCGAAATATTTATCGGCGAGGATAGTTTCTCCTGGTTCTTGTAGTGCGGCCTCGATGTATGCGGGAGGCACGGCCTTTAGTAAATCGGCCATGTCCGGAAAGCTGCTAAGTGGGCGGTAGCATGGTTTGGTGCGATTGACATGGACTACGTGGTCTGAGGCATTGGGTTGGCCGGGGAGTTTGACACAGATGCAGGGTAGCATTATCTTAGTGATTTGGTACGGTCCACACCATCTGCGTTCCAGTTTACGAGATAGTCCAGGTGTTGTATGATATCGGTAGACCCAAACGTGATCGTTAACACGGTAATCGGGAACCTTAATCTTGCGATTGTAATACCGTTTCCTGTATTCTTTAGCAGACTCCATGGAGCGATAGGCTCGGTCTCTGATCGTGGCTAACCATCGTTGTACGTTAGCGCGATAAGCTTCTGCTCCAGGATAGCGTCCCCAATCAGTCTGTGTCTCGATTCCACCCGGTACGCGGGGTTGGAATCCGTGCATGAGCATGAAAGGTGGGTAATGGGTGGAAGCATGTACGGCGGAATTGTAGGACATTATGCAGTAGGGTAGGACTTCATCCCATGTAGTGTGGTCATTCTCGGGTAAAGCTACTCTTAGAAGGAATAGAAGGGTGCGGTTGAAACGTTCGATCTCTCCGTTGGCTTTTGGATTGTAACTCAGAGTTTCTCGCTTAAAGGTGTGTAGCCTAGCGCATAGGGCTTCCATGACTTCTGAAACGAAGCATCCTCCTCGATCGGAAACTAGTTCCTCGGGAGCGCCATAGCGGCATACTACGTCTTCTACGAAAACTCGAGCTACACTCTTAGCTGTTTGGTCAGGCAGAGCGGCGGCGATAACTAATTTAGTGAATTGGTCAATGAAGGCAATAACATACCGGTTTCCTTTTCGGGACAAAACCCGAGTGTCTAATATGTCGACGAACATGCGGTGCATAGGAGCACTGGCCAGCGGGTTATCTCCGAGCGCGGCTCGAACATTTTGAGGTAAATTTCGTGATCGCTGGCAAAGCACGCATCGTTTTACATATTCGTCCACGTCCTTACCCATGGTTTCCCAGTAATAGAATTGTTTGAGTTTGCTTAGTAGACGATCCCTACCTGGGTGTCCACCAAATAGAGTGTCGTGTTCGTGTTTGAGTATCTGTCGTATAAGCAGTCGAGGTACGCATAATTTAGGTCTGTGGTTGTTAGGCATGATGGGGTGCAGGTAAAGAATGGCCGTGTCGGGGCAGAGGCGGTAGTGGTGGGCTTCTAACTTGAGAGCGGTAGCTGCCTTTTCGTTAGCTGGTGGCTGTCGAGTATGTAAGTACCACCATATGGGTCCAAATTGTTTGTCTCTACGTTGGATGTAGGGTATGTAATTGAGAAGATTTCTCCCCTCATATTGTTGAAAGTGTGGTAAGTATATGTGTTCGCCGGTGTCATAAACCTGTTCAGGGCGTGTAGTCGAACTCGCGGTCCAGATGCATATGCGACCCTAATTAAGGTATCGAACTCCTCGACTTCTGGTAAACCACCATATCTTCTCCTAGCAGTTGTAGGTAATGTCCGGGGTCTAGTGGGATCAGGTGTACCAGCAGTGGCACGGGTTGAGCTTTCGCTGGCCGCGCCAGGAGCGGGCGGTGTCAGAGCAGTCGGGGGTTCTTGTGGCAGTGTAGGCCTAACGAATAGGTCAGGGGCTGATGAGGGTCCAGGGGTTGAGTAATCACAGGCTCTTGAGTTGGAGCTGGTTCAGTCGGCGGTCCTGGAGCGGTCGAGCGCTTCCAAGGCATCTCGACTCCTTCGGGCCATGGGTCGTCGATGTCTCCGCAGAAAATAAAGCGCGTAGGGTCCGGTAGAAGATCATATCCTGGTCCTCCGAACATACGATAGAATCGTTCCCTAACGTTTTCGGGTGGGAGGTTAACGGGAGCGTCTGGAGGAAGTCCCATTAACTGTCGCGTAAGTCGTTTCCAGGCTTCTTCGGTAGGAAGTCTCCGTGGTGGTTTGGCAGGAGCTTTGCCCTTGCCACGATCCTGTCCTTTTACGGCTACAGCAACCATTCGAGTATGGTCCTGCTCGTCGTATTCGGCTTCGTCGGCAGAGTCAGAGAAGTCCACGTCATGTCGGGGATCACGTGAAAGTCCGTCTGCATTGGCGTTGGCC
>JASANE010016648.1:0-59024 GCA_030248225.1 Trileptium ribeirensis | reverse complement strand
TTTTTTAAAACCAGTTGGTTGGGTGATAAATAACACCACAAGATGTAGTTGTACATATGTAGTCCGTTGTATCTACGATATATCAAAAATAACACACCAATCGGAAACCCAGATTATATATAATTTTATGGGAGGGAACATAGTGGTTCACGATTTTTATTGGTGGCACAAAAGTTTAGTTTGCAAACAACACAAATGTTGTCCCATAAATAGTGGCAATGGACTTTTGTCAATCTGCTTAATGTCCGGCTCCAAAAGGAACATTTCCAGCGTTAAGCGGTTTTGTAAAACACTGAAGCTAATCTGAAACGCAGGATTCATAGAAAATTGTAAACATACGGCACCAGTCTCAGCAAAAATAAAAATCTCGAATCAGATAGTGTTAAACCTGACGAATCTGTCAAGAACGATTACGTAAGTAGTGCTGCTGTCTTTTCTGATCAAGAATCAGTCCGAAAAAGCGTTGAGCAGACAAATATGTCTGCAGTTATACGGTTACCGAAACTGGGCGAAAAATTTGTCGCTTCAGAACTTGAACAACAGAAACCTAAAATTCTAGTGGCTAGCCGATTAAGTCAGCTGATTGCACGTCGAAAAATGAAATCGTATTCTTCGTCCCCTTCGCTGTCGCGAGGCGGTAGCAAGAGTAAAGTAGGATTTGTTAGCTCTCGACAGCAAAGGAGAGGATCGGCGCCACTTGTTGGCTTTAGCGGTGAAAGTGAGACCTACTATCAGCACATGTCTTTAAGATTATCCCATTCTCCCTCAGTGTCGTCATTGTGCTCAAACTCATCTACACCCGGCTTCTCCTCGGCTAATTTTCCCCCACCGTCCTCGGGTCAGCCTCCGCCGCCGAAATGTTTTCTTCCTAAAGGTACTATCGAGCCCGATGAAATTTCAGCTGAATTTTTACATCCTGATATATCAAAGCGACAACAACAAACACCGGCGCTTGTTAGACTGAGCCCTCAAATGTGTGCGTTATTGAATCCGGCACTTTTGGCAGGGGACAAAATTGAGGAGCACGTTGACAAAGTAGATGACGTCAGATTGGGCGAGACTGATTCTTACCATCTCAACGGCACTGACCCTCGGAAACATTGTGCAGCGGCGTCGTTTTGCCTGTCATATCCGATTTGGCACGAATGGAAGAATTGTAAGGTGCGTTGAGGTTATATTTATAGAATGTAAGTTTAGGAATAGTACTTTTTGCTCTTGGATACAGTTGCATAGTTACCGATTTTCTATGAATCCTATACATTTTTTCAGATTCAGCTTCAGTGTTTTACAAAACCGCTTAACGCTGGAAATGTTCCTTTTTCGGAGCCGGACATTAGGCAATTAGGACAAAAGTCATTGCCAGTGGTTTTGTTATCATGAACAACATTTGTGTTGTTTCCAAACGAATTTTATGTGCCAGCTACCAAGGAATCATAAACACGTATGGGTGTCACTCCCATAAAATTATCTTGACTCGACTCTATTAATATTTATTTTTAAAATAAAATATACCAACAAACAACACAACTCCACCACACCACCACCTTACTACACCCACCAATTTTTAGATTAAATGATTAAAATTTCGAAATCTAATTATAATTAATATAAAATAAATTTATACAATCCTATACATATTTTCTCTGGGATTACCAGAACACAACATTCCTGAAAATATATACTTTACTTTCTTACCTAATACCCTCCTCTCCAATCTACTCTATTACTCTCCACCTAGATCATATTAGACAATACAACTCCTACCAACCTATTATTCTCCACAATATACCACACCTACCTAAAACTAAATTAACATTCACATTATAAGTAGATATTCACACACTACAAACAACTTAACAAAACCAATATATTCATCCCACCATAAACTCTTTTTCACACCCTCAACTTCAACCACCCACACACAAAATACCTTCTAAACATTTATATTTTTTTTATTATTATAATTACATTTCAAAAATTTAACCATTAATCTCAAACCACAAATTTTGGATAAAATATCAACAAATCATAACCATAATATCTTCAATTTTTATACGATATATTTTTTATTTTCAAAAAATAATATATCAACAACCAATCACAATAATTTTTGAGCCACACCCATCTTTTATATCCTTGACTGCACATAAAATCTTTGAAACACACAAATTTTCATATAAAAAACCACTCAATACTTTTTCCTATTCCTATCCCTCCAAAAAAGAACATTCCACTTACTTTTTAAAACACTAACTAACTAAAAAATATAGATCATAAAAACTAACTATCACTTACCAAACAAAAATCTTTCCTAACTTCATTCTATAAATATAACCTCAACCACCTTCATCTTCCATTTTTCCCAAATTAATATAACAAACACCTCTCACACTTCCTACCACCCAAAACCCAACTAAATCACTCCCCTTTCTACTTCTTACTTTTCAAATCTCCTTATTTTTCCCCTCCAAAACCGATTCAATAACCACACATTTAGCTCACTCACAACCCTTTTTTTTTCCTTTCCTTATAATTAAAAATCACTAAATTCTCCTCATACCTTTAGAAGAAAAAAACATTCCGAGGACCCAGATTGGAAAATCACAGAGAACGGTAATGATTTACACAATACGACACTAGAGAATGATAATCTTAACATTCTATATATACACTTTCACCCTAACCAACAATCCCGATCCTCTCCTTTCTTCAGACTACAAATCCTCTTTCTCTTCTCCCCTCCACACAAGAGAAGAATCATTCATTTTCACTCACACTACTTACCTCCACTTTTATTTCTTTTTCATTCTAACGACAATTTTCCCCATTTCTACCTATAACTCAACATATTTCTCTCAACCTTTTTCATATTCTTATCAAAAAAACACACTCACAATTTCTTACACCATTTAACACTCTATCAATTTTTTTTTTTCTAACTCCTAATCCCATTTTCTATAACCTTCATTTTTTCAATCCTCTTTTCAACCCTTACCAAATCCTTTTCACTATTTTAAAAAATCCTTTATCATGAACAACATTTGTGTTGTTTCCAAACGAATTTTATGTGCCAGCTACCAAGGAATCATAAACACGTATGGGTGTCACTCCCATAAAATTATCTGTGATCTCGGACTTCGATTCGTATATATTTATTTTTTGAAAATAAAAAATATATCGTCATACAACGGATTGCAACGACAACTACCGTTATGGTTACCATTGCATCTTGCATTCTGCATCCTTACTATCACCCAACCAATTTGTGGTTTTGAGATTAAATGGATTAAATTTTTGAAATCGTAATTATAATTAATATAAAATAAATTTATACAATGCCTGTTACGCAAGGCCATATTTTGCTGCTGTGGCGCTGGATTGTAAGTTCCGAGCGGTGCTGAACACAAGCAGTTTACCTGGTGGGAATGTAATATACTATGGTTTTGTTAAGTTCGTTCTGCTTAGCGTGCTGAATACCGTCTTAACCTCTGCCATAATGTGAACTGTCTAATTTAGTTTCTAGCGCTAGGTGTGGATCATATTGTGGAGGGTTCTCTGCGTATATATATAAAACTTCTATATATTTTTTAGTATTTTGTCCTATATTTTTGTGAGGAGTTTTCGGCAACACTGTATATCGTCCAATCTACCCCCCCCCTTTGGTTCAACCCCAAACAAATTTTTCCGGTTGAAAATCATATCGAAAATTGTCCTAAAACTAGCCTCTCTCGCGCTAGAAAACAATTACTTTCAACTGTATTTTGACCAAACTTCTAATTTTTGTATTAAAATTCACTATTTTCACAACAGTTGCATTTTTTTCTTTTTTATTGCGTACTTAATATACCAATTCTTGACCCCCTTTTTCACATTTCTTAGCGCGACCCCCCTTCTTTTAGGTACCCACTGTGGGCCGCGACCCACACCCCCTTCAAAATTCCTGGCTGCACCCTTGTTACCAGCGCGTCTCACACTGCCTGCATTGCTTCTTAGGGATTTGGTGTCTGCAAATCTTGAATTATTTCAGACATATACAATGTTCATAATTTATTTTGATGAAGCGTCTATTTTGCGGTTGTTTGAATGATTTATCTCTTAGTTGATTATCATATTTGCGTACAGCGAGTGTAGTAAGGTGCCAATACAATAATATCACAGTCATCGCCTGTGAGAACAACTGCTGCGTACTGTGAGAAATTTTGCGCTATCTAGCTACTAAGACGTTGTGATATCTTTCTGAAATCAGATTGTCGTAATTAGTGTAGGAGTAATCATAGTGTTAACTTCTGCAAAGATTAACAAATTTTACTGTTACCATTATAAGCTTTCGAAGTCTTATGTGATTGTTTCACTACTGCGCATAGTTTTCATAGAGTTTTGTTTAATAAATTCAGTTGAATTTTACGTATACAAAAAATGTTACTCTTTACAGTTGACTGCGCCGCTGATGTTTGAAGTGACAGATTACATTCATCCATTAAGAAGTACATGGAACAATATGCTTTCGCAGATACCATAATAATGGCGTTATTATATATATATTAAATAGTGCGTCTAGGCGAATCAAATAAAGGCAAGTGCGTCCTGTTTTGCATCATTACTAGAAGAACCCGATTTTTGAATTAGGACTGGTTTAAATCTGTCTAAATGGATTGATTTTTAATTGAGATTAGGTCTAAATTATATTCTGTCATTTCGAATAGGGAGGGCTATGGTTCAATGGATTTATAGAGAAGTTTTGATCAATTATGAATCGATTCTAGTTCACTGTCTAGTTTTATTTTGTGTATTATGTTGCTAGTCCTACACGTATTATATTTAATTTTCGCTAATAATTTCTTAACATCTATTATTTGTGTATTGCAGGGAGTTTTTTGGCTTGAAGAGTATACAAACACAGATCCCTCGATCAATTATAAGCCGATTAAACGAAGTAAGATTATACTTGTGTCCAGCGTCTGTTTTTTCACACGTATGCTAGAGCTCTGGCAGAGAACGGGCAAATCCTGCTGGTCTATCAGTTCGATGAGAAAAAATCCTACAATTATTTATTATGTTATTTTTATTAAGCTGAGCTAAGCGAAGCGTTTTTGTTTTCGCCGGAGGGGAAAACTCGGCAACGTCTGTCCGTCCGTCCATTGAACTCCTCAATAACTACTGGGCTGATTTTAAAAAACTTTTTTGTTTGAAAGGCCTAATATCGGACAGGTGCAAGACATATAGATTTTGTCAAAATTTGCTTCAGTTAATTAGTAATTACTTAATTAGTTAATCTTGCTAGCATATTTTTAGATTTTCAAACAAAAACATCATACGTATTTTTCAATAAATAATTATTGTAAAGCTTTTATTTTAGTGCATATACTACATCTCGCCGCGGTGAATGTGAATTTGTTGCTTATTTACTATTCGAGGAAGTTAAAACATGCTAATTAGTTATTTAATTAGCTAATTACTAATTAATTGTTAATTAGCTATTTTTTGAAAATTTTCAAAGTGTTCAAAAATTAATAATAAATTTCACCGGGGCTTTCTATGTCGCTTATCACGAATATGACATTTTTGAAGCTTTAAAAACTGCCTGTATATGATAATTATTAGTTGATTAATTGACTAGCTAATTAGGAAATTTTATACAAATTTTTAAATCACTCCAAAATTGTGAGTTTCTTACGCTCGGGGGTTTTCGATGTTGCTGATTATGAATATGTGGCTTGGCTTTCAAAGCTCTGATTTTATCATGGGTGATAAGAAGGTAATTAATTAGCTAATTATTTGATGCTACTAATTACCTAATTTTTTAGCTAGCGAGTTTTTTGTATGGTGGATTTGACATCAATTGCTTAAAATATGATACTTATATATTGTTTAAATAGTTAGTTAAAACAAATGTATACACAAATAAGATACCAAATATTTTGCCTGTTGCTCCGCTCACTTTTGTAATTTATTACGTTTACTAGTTATACACTGGTAATAATTTTTTCGACAACAGTTTGTTTGTTCTCAACTAGATGCTGCGTGGAAACCGTTGTGTTTACCGTCATTGCTTTTAAATGTTGGTTAGCCAGTGGACGCCAAAAAATTATGTATTTTTGGCCCTGAAAATATTTTCGCTCCTTGTTTTGTATGCGACATAATATATAATACTAGAAAAGAAATCTAGGGATGAAATCAACCGCACATGAGTGCCACAGATTAATTGTCAAAATCCCCCATATCTGTCCCGTCGACACTTGCCCGAAAGCCCCATGTTCAACTAAATCCAAAAATTATTATCTCCAAATTTATATTTTCTGTATAAAGATAAAGTGTTTTTAAACATTATTTACCACTATTTCTACTTCTAAAATGTCGTTTTTCCGTAAACATACTTGTACTATAGTATAAGTGCATGATAATATGATAATATTTAGATATATAATAAAAATCTTCATTGATGCTCAAAACAAACAAGATGTTCTATGTTTGACATAAAAATTTTATTATCATTGGTTTCGAATTTGATACGTTTTACGGTATATCTTGCTTGGAGTAGTATCTGTCGCAATCGGTTCATGATTCCTAGGTGACCGTTAACCTTGCCTACAACTTGGAAGATCATGTGGGAATGTGGCAGTCTATGAGTTCAGTAACTATGGGGTAAAACGTGTTTTTTTCCGAATGAAACCTTACGGCAACCCCAGTGGTAATAAAGTTTATATACAATTTCTGTGCATTACGTTTATAGAAATTGAACTCAATTATTGCACGTTTCATGTCGTTAGACTCTTTTTCTAAACGGTACATCAATGGAGACTGGCTTTTGACATCATCAGTCTGGTTAACCAACAAACACTCGTGGTGAAATTAATATTTTGGTCTCGCGCTATTGCTTAATAGTATACAAAACTTTGCCGGATTAAAAGTGTTATGGGTCGTTTTATAGGCGAGAAATTTTGATGTATGATTGTAATAATAATTTTTTGATTAAAAACCAGCATTCGCGAACATGTGTTTTATAGTAATTGTACCATTTTTGCCTTAATGTTAAAAATTAAAGATTGGTTTATTATTTCCCTTGAATGATAATTTAGAATCATTGTTACAGATGACGCGACAGAGTATGAAAGACATTGAGGGCGAGTAGGGCGCACTGGCGGATCCAGGACCCGGTGGGCGTCAGAGTATTGACATATCGCATAAACGTGAAATAAGCGGAAAAATGAAAAATATGTAATTAAAAATAGTAGTCGACAAAATTTCAGTAACAAGCCGACCCCTTGTAATAAAAATTTTGCACACGCGACCTCCCGTCTTGTCAGAAATTTCTGGATCCGCCGCTGGTAGGGCGGTAACTTCGGTCAGTTCATATGAATCTGTATTTTTTCAATATAAATATTATTATATTCTTCGTTTTTTACTCCATGGGCTATTATTTTTTGTTGCTGATTTTAGACCACTATAGTGAAGAAAGCTACAACAAAATATCGGCTTCAGCGAATTCACGTGAAAGTATTGAGCCATGTAATTGTCCTGCGCTATCTCCTTTGATTCCAACGTCGCTAACTTCACAGTGTGGCATTGGTATCCAGAACAACGAACGATTTAGACAACCACTACAGTCCATGGGGTGCTTGGACGATTGCCTTAATCGGTTAGGATAGTAGAACAACTAGATGATAGTTTTCTTTGTGAGAATAACTGCTATGTGATGTATTATTGCCATTCTTTATTATGTACTATCATCAAGAGTTCATGATGAACCTTTGAAGGAGAGTGTGGCACTCTTCTTCAAGGGTTCTTGAATGAATTTTTGCTATTATGCACTGAAGCGGCAAAGTTCTCTGTAATTAATTACAGTAATTCACAATACGTGAGGAAATGGAGAAAGCTGGTCATCAATTTGAGCACGCTGATCTCTCTTCGAAGTTGCAGAAGGCCGATTATACAAAAGTTGTACCCTTCAGTTCTTCGAACAATAAGCCAGACCGCGGAAATTTTCGAAATTCAGAAATCACAAGTTTCAAGAAATGTTTGAATTTCAGCTATCATTTTCAAATATTTGATAACCACGCCATTGCAATTGCTTTCATCCTATTTAAGAACCTAGACAATCTGTAGACTCGTTTCAGACTATTATTTTGTAACTAAATTTAAAAAATCCAAAATCAGTCTATTCATGCCAAAAAATTTTGTATTTTCAGCTTCCTGGGTCGCCTCGCAATTATGTTTAAAACAATGAAAGTGAGGTTTTTAACTTCAAAAAACTCGGCTGGTTAATTATAATACTAGAAATTTTGTGTTCTTCGCAGCTAAAAAGACGACGAATGATTCCTGCTCTTTATTTGAATGATTTATAACCTAAATGTTGAGGCCGAACTTTCCAATTCCTGTCGATTTTGTGAACATTTGGGCAATAAATAATTGGAACAGAGCAAATGTGAAGCTAATTGAAGAATTACATTCTTTTATTGATCAAATAAAAAATTGCATACATTCATAAATCCAGTGATGACATGACTTTTGAGCCGCAGTCGAAGATGGCTTTTTACAAAATTAACCGCTATTTTAAGGTTCCACTGACTACGTTTAAATGAGTAAACCACAGAAAGCTGTACTATATATTAGGGAGTAACAGGAATTTCGGACTCAACGAAAATTGAATTCCTGGTCCGGTTCTAGTAAAAACGAAACCATACCATAACTGTAATTTTGTAATTTATCGTTAGTATTTAACATTTTTACTCCAGTTGTATTCCTAAACATTTATATATATTCAATGTTTGATTTTAAAACAAGACAAAACTTTTAAATCAATGCCCTGTAAAATATAAGTAATTCAGTCGGCACGATTGAGCATCTGCATGTTTTAATTCTAACCAGGATCACGGAATTCGTTGAGCAAGGCATTAGGACTGTTCGGTTTGCGAAGATCCGTGACCGGTGTACGTCCCCGACCTTCGGGGGACAGAAGGAATTGGACTGAAAAACACAACAGACGAGGCAGCAACGCTAGTGTTAAAGCTGTGGCAATGCCCCTGAGACTTGTAAGCGACGTTTAAACGAAATTGCAGACGAAGCAGTCACCACATCACGCGGCAGCGCGTTCCAAGGTCTAACAACATGAAGAGCAAAACTGTAGAGACGAGTGTTGATTGTAGCTCTAGGTTTATTGAGTTTTATTGGGTGGCCCCATAGGCCATTTTCGTCAACAAACGAGAACACTCGATGGTAATCGTAGTCGAATAGACCATGAAAGATTTGGAACGTGAGAATAAGGTCAGCTCGAAGACGGCGCGTTTCAAGAGATTGCAGCGACAAAAATCGTAGTCGTTCGTCATAATCAAGGTGTGAGATACCTCGCACAAGGCGTGTTGCCCGGCGTTGCACTCTTTCAAGTAGCTTAAAGTCTCGTTGTAAATATGGTGACCACGCAGGGGACGCGTATTCCAGCTTCGGCTTAATAAGAGCTCTGTAGAGAGGCAGAAACGATTTCTTATAAAGAAGACCAAAAGAGTGTTCAAGTAGAGACGGGCATCGGCAGCTATTTTGCGACAGTGGTCAGATGATTTAAGCGACGATGAAATCAAATACCCTAAGTATCTTTCAAAATCGCTAGCTGGGATGATTTCATTTCCAAGTTCATACTGATGTTTTGGTTAGAACGGCCAAAATGAATTACAGCACATTTCGGGACAGAAAAAGTCATTAGTGAATTAATTGACCAGTGATAACTAGCTTATAAAGGCGTGTTCACACGCTCAAACTTTTTGTTCAAATTTTGATCAAAATTTGAAAGCATCTTTTTTGTATTTTTGGTAAGTTTGAACGTGTGAACACTGTTCAAACGTTTCACCGATATGCCTTTAGCCAATCATCGATGATATATATTACCTGAAAAAGTTTGAGCTCAAATTTTGAAACGTCGCTATTTTAATTTGAAAATCACATTCAAAAATTTGAGCAAAAAGTTTGAGCGTGTGAACACGAGTTAAGTCTAGCTGTAAAGCTGCGCAATAAATAATAATATAAATATTTTTTTCAGAATGATGTATACCGAGTGTTCGACGAGCAACTGTCCATCGGGCAAACGTTGCGCGAATCAGCAGTTTCAAAAGCGTCAGTGGGCAAAATGTATCGAGACCTTTGATACGACTGGATGTGGTCGTGGTGTGCGGGCATCAGGGAGTATTAAACAAGGTACCAGACTCTACTCTTACGGTTTACAATTTTTGCTTTATGGCCAACGTTGTTAAAACAGCATATTATATTTAGGATTTTTTGCGCCGATCTGTTTTTAAGTCTTTTTGTATTGTCTTAAGCATATATTTTTTGTATTATGATCAATCAGTCATTAAAGGGATTCAGGTTTTAGTGCGCTAAAATGAGAAAACGGAACTAGGTTCTTTCTAATTTATAAATTTTGTTTGGTTGACCATTGGATAAAGAAATAACGCTGTGTGTGCGTCCTGAGGAAATTTTATTTTTGGTGGGAAAATCAGGTAAAGGATTAATGCAATTGTACTTACGTCCACAGCAACCAATTCGGCAAATACTACAACGTAAAAGTTGTTTTCCTAAATTATATTTTTCACGAAAGTTGTGATTTTTAAATTTAGAATGTTATCGACTACATTGTCGTGTTATTAGGTTACCAATAACAAGTCCTGTATGATTATGCAAAATGTTGCTGAAAGTATCCTGGTTATCGATCTTGCACCACGAA
Organism: Trileptium ribeirensis; assembly: GCA_030248225.1. Taxonomy (NCBI): domain Eukaryota; kingdom Metazoa; phylum Nematoda; class Enoplea; order Enoplida; family Thoracostomopsidae; genus Trileptium; species Trileptium ribeirensis. The sequence continues at coordinate 48,316 of JASANE010016648.1, read as the reverse complement.
ACCGAAAAGCGAGCTGTTTTTAAAATTTCTCATCTCAACCCCTGTGGTCAGGTTCCGCATGTCTGTAAAAGAAATTCGTTATCGAAAGGCATGTGACACCTTCAGGTGTATCCTGGAATTTACTGATATAGACATTTATATTTGGTACTATAGAACGCAGAAACCGCTGACCGTAATTTAAATAACGGCACAGTTAACAAATCCAGGGCTACTGAGTATATAGTTCAAAATATATATAAATATTTTATTGCTTGTTTGATTAGCTTTATTTCTTTGTGCCTTATATATACGTATATACTATTTAGTAGAGGTCGATAAATGCGAGTTGGGAAATTAAAAGAGCTAAGCAAAGTTACTTGAGAGAATACAAAGAATATATATATATATTTCGTTTTCATGTTATACAAATAACATCAATAATAGTGTTTCAGTTATGGTTTTATTTGCTAGCTGGAAATGGAAAACATTTACTACAAAATACGTCATGATTATAGCAAAGACATGAAACTTCAACTTCGAGTCCGGCAAAAACTATCCGGAACCGGAGCCCGAATTTTGCCGGAACCGGAATCCTGGTACTCCTTGGTTTATGTATGTATCACAAGAAATAGAAAATTCCGAGTCTTGATATGACTTTTAGAATTTCAGCGCAACCGCTGAAGGTTAGCTGGTTCATAAACGATACATTTTCGGCATATATTCCACTTTTTTGTCCTGTTGACGTCTCTGCAAGTTAGGCTAAACGCGCCCTGGGTGGATCGCCTCGCTAGCCCTCCCAATCTCGCACAGTTAGAGATATCCCTAATCTCGGTTACTGTCCAATTACAGAAAGCGAATTTGGCGACACGTGTTTAAATGTCACCATATCTCGGTATGTTTTATTCATAAATTACACGTATTAATAGTATATATAGTCGAATTCAAACTGACGATGTGTGCCTTTGAAATTCAGTGAAAGCTTCAATGAAAATCTTTGAGGTTTCCACCCAAAATAATGGGTCTTATTGTTTTGCTGCGTTCTTGGAATGGCCGTAACGTTGCGGTTAATATATTGTTGGTGCATTATTACCTTTTTGTGTCTTTGAAAGGAGATCATGAAGCTCTATTTTTTGATAATCTTAGAACAGTATGATGACCGCCGACTACCTCATTAGTGGTATTGCGTACATGTACGCCATGATGATAGCAATCGACAATATATGAACATAAAACATTTTGTTTTTTCTGTAAGAAACGGAACTGGGCTTTCCAAATTGGGGGGCTGGGGTCGCCCTGGCATTTTTCGCCTCCCCCTGTTCAGAACAGGTGCCCCCCGGTTCATACCCCCTGGCAAAATTTTGGGCTCCCCCCCGGTTCACCGCCTCTTCGAAAATTTTTTTGTTTCCAATCGTATCAAAGTACATGAAATTTGATCAAAATTTGTACTAAAATTCCGTTCGGAAGCCAAAATTTTTGCAAAATTTGCATCAAAATAGCTTTTTCTCTATATCAAAACCATTTTTTGACAGTGTTTCTGACACGATTTTTAACCATTTTTCGCTTGGAAAAATGCCCCCTGGCAAAATCGGTTCGGAATCAGCGGCCCCCTGGTTCATGCCCCCTGGCAAAATTTTCAGCGAATGGAGAGCCCAGTGGAAGACAATTCGAAAATATCTGTCTTTCTATAAATAGGATAATAAAAACATTGATGTGCATAAGGAAGCAAACAAATAGTATTAGTATTGAATGCAATATGCCATAAGCGTGTTTTCTACATAGTTTTCCTATCTCAAATCGTCTTATACAATAATTGTGTACAGCGATGTGATCTTCATCTGACTTTTCTTATATGTGAAATTATTAATAATTAATTTTTTAAAGAATATTCTTAGTAGTAGTAGTAGTAGTTAGCTGTAATTTATTATTTTAGGCACGTTCATATGTGAATATACGGGTGAAGTAGTGTCGAGCGACACGTTTTGGTGGCGGATGTCACATTGGTATCGCAATTCGCCGCATCACTATGCACTCAATTTAGACTCAGGATCGGTCATCGACGCCTACCGATGTGGTTCGATTGCACGATTTATAAATCATTCATGTGATCCGAACGTTCACGTTCAGAAATGGTAAATTTTCGGCTTTGTTTTTACGTATGATTGTGATACATTGTTTTAGTCTTGAATCTGGCTATGATACGTAGTTTCTACTTAACGTTCATGAAAGTCACGAACAGTCCCATTAGATATGTTGGTACGTATTACATTATGGGAAAAAATATTCGCCAAATTACTTAAAGCCTCGGTGTTTAACAAAATATCGCTTTGGCGTGCAAAATTTTCTTGAATTGACTCGATGCTAAAAATTTTTGGATATGATAGTAATTTGTCTTTGTATTTAGGTTTGTCGACGATCGCTGGCGTATGGGTATTTTTGCACTACGCGATATTTGTCCCGGTGAAGAACTAGCATACGACTATAATTTTTCAACCTTCCGAAGTCGACAAAAGTGTCTGTGTGGCTCGACTAAATGTCGCGGGTTTATTGGAGCCAAGTCGAGTGGCGTAGTAGGGGAACTGAAAAGCCAGGGATTACTTACGCCCACAACGACGAACGAATTTGTGTCTGTTTCTGACGACAATGTGATAGTTGCAAATGGCTCGAAGTCGTCCCGTCAAAGGCGGAAGCCGAGTGGCAGAATGTCTGGTGCTGCGGTTGATAAAAACGTATGTTTGTGTGTGCTTTTATCAATTGTAATTTACGGTCTTTGCGTACGTAATCCATCGCCACCGAATCTTTCCCTTTTTAAAAAGCAGTTCTTAGCTTATGCTATAGAATTTCGGAAATAAATCAATTTCTGGAAGTCGTGTATACATACTATTGTTGTTAAAATGGCAATGTTTTATAGCTGTTCAAAGTGTTGCGCAGCTGGTTGCCTAATCGCTACATATTATTCTTTTATAACATAATATTTATTTTGAAATATTGCACTAGTTTATCTATGTATGTCTTTTTTCTGTAGCTAAATCTAAGTTTTTGTTAAAAATTAATGGTACTGATTACTTCATAAAAATACCGAAAACCTGAGATTTGTACCTAAATTTTTTCAAAGAAGCAATATTTGGTGGGAGTGGGACTAATTTTTACTTAGTTGGATATCGGCTTCTGCGGGGTCTTGCAATTTGGAGAAACTAGTTAAAATGAAAAAAAAATTGAGCCACAGTTATTATTTGGCCATAATTTTTGGAATAGTTTTTCGTTCATGTTCTAGTCAAGAAATTGTGCCTCAGTGTCCACTTCGTCTTCCGCTACAACTGCTACGAGCCCAACTACTGTTGAGATAATCCAAGGAAAAAGAAATCGGTCGTCATATTTAGCAGTGAACCCAGTGGGAAACGAAGTTACGGCGTTAGGAAATGGCGTGAGTGGTACGGTGATCTCGCGTCCACTTTCTCATCGTGAGCGCTGCTTTATTCGTAAGCGACGGACATTCCTTTGTCGCAACGTTAATAGAGTCCGCGATATCTACACTGCGAGCATACACAAACGGGTTCAAACGTTGACGACTAGCACCGGTGGTGAAGCAATTTGCAATGATAGTGGCACTGGTACAAATAGTGGACACGGCATTGCTGATGCTAAACCGTTGTCCACGATGTCGAAACGCACCGAACACGAAAAGAAGCGTATTGCTGGTGAGAATTTTCAACAGCATTGATATACTTTTAGAGCTTTGCTTTGTTTTAAAGAAATCTTGCGTCTTTTTTACGATAGAAATAAGTAACCGAAGAATCAATGCTTTTACATAATAGTAAATTAGACGTTTTTCATTTTAATTATGATCCCACGAAAATATCCACACTTTGTTAAGATATCTATATCAGATACGTTTTCAGTCCCATAGGAAATTTTAGCTAATCTGCCTTTCAGATAAAATTTTGGTTTTTGTCAAGCGTACATCGTCAAATTTTCTGTGAACTCTGGTTATGTGTTGGTGACTGCAAATTTGTGTATGTGCCGTTTAGGTGTTACTGCAGTTTTTAAACATCAATTTAAATTTGTCATTGTCGCGCTACACTCGTTAAAATGGAGCGAGCGGAGTTTTCACATTTGGCTTTGCTAGCGACACGGATCCTAAAAATGTTTTTATTTTGTCCATCGTGGAGGTCATAAGTCATCACTGGATGGATGGCTGTTATAAATTTCTATTTGATCATAAATTCAGTCAGTTTGTGTGTGCCCCTTCATTGACCGCTAAACCCGTTGAATACGTCTTCCTGTCAAAGTGGGACCCAACGTGATCAAAGGTCACATTTTTTGAAATTTAGCCACTCTGAAGTAGAGACTCCGCATCGTATCTTTCGAAATCAGCTCATCGAGAGTTACAACTGTGCTTTGTTCACTTTTTATCAGACGACTCGTTGGGCTGCTATGGGTCCAAATAGAGGATGTCAAACTATTTTCACTAAACGCCATTATTTGCTTTCTTATATCTTATTCTTATTATATTTCCTGTCCTTATAATAGGTTTTCGAGCACGCTTAAAGCACCGTTATTGCTGTCGGAGACCTATTGTTGCAATATGACGTCGTTCCAGGGGGATATTGAGGGCTTTAGGAACTGCCGACCTTTTCTCACAGAAGACACTTTTTGCTTTAGTGCTGTTATTACAAGGTGTGAGCGTCAAAACATTCTTATATAGGTTTGAAGCATTCTAAAGGATGGTATTTGCCGTCGGAGAGCTGTTTTTGCTGTTTCGTATCCTTTCAGGGTGTATTTATGGTTCTAAGGTTTGCCGAACCAGTCACAAAACGTCGATTTTGGATTTTAGCATGATCGAGTGCATTTGGGTCACCCTAGAATTATTGAGTTGTTGCAGAACATTGCAATTTTTAGGTGCGTAATATCTGCGGTATATAAACGTAACATATTATATACTATAATAGTTATGGGGTAGTTCGCAGGGATAGGTGGAGAATATTTTCTCTAGTGCAGAATATCGTACGCAGCGTAGTGAAATTTGTGACTATGACAGGCAATGTAGAGCGACCCTGAGCGCTACGAAAGGAGAACAACGTAGATCTAGAGATTCATCGCGCATTACAGACGTGCGGTCGTCCGACACATTTTAAACCAGTTTACATAGCACACATACACCAGTAAACCTAAGATATTTCAAGCTTTGAATATTTCTTAGCGGCCGGATTACTGCGTTTCCACTCGCAATTGCTAAATACTAGTAATGGTATGGTTTTGCACATATTCGTGTCAATGCAGTAGACTGAAACTATTGAAATGCGGAACCCACTAATACCTTGTGGTATTTGGCATGCCGTTGTTGCTGAATAAAGACCGAGAGGATGTGACTGAAATCTGGTCGATTTCAAACCGTAATTGTCGACCAGAAGCAGCCAAATATTGAGTCAACGCATATCGGATAATTTTTGCGGAAGGCGGAGTATATCCCAACGTGCATATGGAAAGTAGAGACAATTTCAAGTAGACTGTTTTTTAATAGTATAGCAGTCGAAAATCCGCGATTATTATTTGGCTTTTCTGTGTATAACGTTGTATATCTGTCGTCGATATGAGATAGTATGTACGGTAGCTCGCCAGAATTGAGTACTGTTTGTTCGATGTCTGCTCGATGTTCGTGTCGTTTTTCAATTTCATTTCGTTCAAAATTTGTTTCAGTTTATTCAAAAATAATTTTAACACACATTTAAAAAATATTTTTTCGAGACCTGTGCACGGATTGGTAAGCTGTGCTCGTTCGACTTATGTTCTATGTTCGTTCGTTCGAAACACGACAGTCAATAATTCTGGCTTCTCCATTCGCTGAAAATTTTGCCAGGGACGTACAAAGAGGGTCCCCTGGTTTGGAGCCAGAGGCACAAAATTTTGCAAGGGCTCGGGAACTGTGGCTCGAAATTTAAAAAATTTTCAAAATTTTATATTTCTCAGACGAAACTGCTAAAATTATTATTAATTAGCGCCAGAAAGGGTGCAAAACATTGAAAGGTTAAAAGCAACTTTTCTACCATTTCTTTTTTGAGTTTTTTGTTTCGGAAAAGGTTTTCGTAAAAAAACTTTGTCCAATTTTTACGTCATTAGGGTTTTTTCTTGTGGGAAGCCAAAAGTTTTGCCGCGGGGGGGGTGGGACTACCGGGGACGCCGTATTTTACCATGGGGCACCGGAAAATTCCAAGACCCCACTTGGAGATGCCAGTTATTGCGGCGCGAGTACTGCTGTAAGTGTTGGTGTGTGTCAACAACTTTTAACGCAACCCGGGCTTTTCGTCACTGTCTCAATAATTTTTTCGGTAGAAGCCAAGCACAGTTTGAATAACATGACAAAGTCATAAGCGAACATTTTGTTTCTGTTAGAGGAGGAAAATTCGGCACCGTCCGTCCGTTGAGCTCCTCAGTAACTATTGGGCCGATTTTATAAAACTTTCTTTGTTTGAAAGGACTAATATCGGACAGGTGCAAAATTTAGATTTTGTCAAAATTTGCTTTAGTTGATTAGTAATTACCTGATTTCATAAGCGTGTTAGCCCATTTTTAGCATTTTCAAACAAAAATTGTATATTTTTCAATAAATAATTAGTGTAAAGCTATTATTTTGGTGTATATACTACATATCGCCGTGGTGATTCTGAATCGGGTGCTTATCTACTATTCGAGGAAGCTAAAACACGCTAATTAGTTAGTTAATTAGCTAATTACTAATTAATTGTTAATTAACTATTTTTTGAAAAATTTTAAAGCGCTCAAAAATTAAAAATAGTTGTACTCGTGGGTTTTCTATGTCGCTGACCACGAATACGACATTTCTGAAGCTCTAAAACCTGGCCGTGTATGACAGTTAGTTGCTTTATTACCTAGCTAGTTACATGATTTTATGCATATTTTAAAATCACTTCAAAATTTCTCATTTGTAGCGCTTGGTGTTTTCGATATCGCTGATTATGAATATGTGGCTTTCAAAGCTCTATGATTTTATCATGAGTACTAATTAGGTAATTAATTAGCTAATTAGTTGATGTTACTGATCAGCTAATTTTTTTAGCTAGCGAGCTTTTTGTATGGTGGATTTGACATCAATTGCCTAAAACGTGATACTTATTATAAATTGATTAAACAGTTAGTTGAAACACATGTACACACAAATAAGATACCAAATACTTTGCCTGTTGCTCCGCTCACTTTTTGTAATTTATTACGTTTACTATTAATATAATGTTTTGTCCTTGACTTATAGCTGTGCAGTGCACGTTACCGTAAATTACATATTTCACACCCACAATTCACCACCTTGGCGATGGCACAAGCTACTAGTAATATTAGTACTTTGTAATTGACTTTTTTGCTATTCGGGTTTAAAAGCTTGGTGGCTACAAGCATTGTCGGGGATTTGGTTTGCTTTATTGCAATCATTATTAATGGAAATGGGTAAAACATTGAGATGGGAGGGGCTGAATTTGTAACTAATTGCTTGCTTTCATCCTTATTTTTAATTCATAATAAAAGATTTCTCGACGGTGTACACAGTAACACGGTAATTCTGAGTACTAAATATTCACAACCACAGTTACAAAATTATTGTTTGGCTCAGTTTCGCAGCATCTCAGCAAAGGATAGGAACATTAAATATTATTACATTTATATTTCGCGGGTTTAAGGGAATAGTTTTCTCTTATGTGAAGTAAAATATTCCCTATATTTTTTGTCGAAGTATTTCCCATTAATCTGAGCAAAAATATAGTACAAATTTTATTTCCAAAACGATGGAGCCAATTTTTATTACTCAAATCAGAAAATCCATTGTGTCTAATTTTAGTAAATATACGACAATAATTGATTCACAATTTAATGTAGAAATCATTCGCACTTAGGAAATATTCCCCATATTTGTCGAAGTATTTCCCATTAATCTGAGCAAAAATATAGTACAAATTTTATTTCCAAAACGATGGAGCCAATTTTTATTACTCAAATCAAAAAATCCATTGTGTCTAATTTTCGTAAATATACGACAATTGATTCACAATTTAATGTAGAAATCATTCGCACTTAGGAAATATTCCCTATATTTGTCGAAGTATTTCCCATTAATCTGAGCAAAAATATAGTACAAATTTTATTTCCAAAACGATGGAGCCAATTTTTATTACTCAAATCAGAAAATCCATTGTGTCTAATTTTCGTAAAGATACGACAATATTGATTCACAATTTAATGTAGAAATCATTCGCACTTAGGAAATATTCCCTATATTTGTCGAAGTATTTCCCATTAATCTGAGCAAAAATATAGTACAAATTTTATTTCCAATACGATGGAGCCAATTTTTATTACTCAAATCAGAAAATCCATTGTGTCTAATTTTAGTAAATATACGACAATTGATTCACAATTTAATGTAGAAATCATTCGCACTTAGGAAATATTCCCTATATTTGTCGAAGTATTTCCCATTAATCTGAGCAAAAATATAGTACAAATTTTATTTCCAAAACGATGGAGCCAATTTTTATTACTCAAATCAGAAAATCCATTGTGTCTAGTTTTAGTAAATATACGACAATTGATTCACAATTTAATGTAGAAATCATTCGCACTTAGGTCCCAAATATTTTGTACTGTTTGTAGTACAAAGATTTAGCTGTACAACGCTGCTGTTTCCTAAATTTTGTACTCGGAATTACTCTGTAGGGTCCAATAGTGCTCACTGTTGTGATTGCCGCAATAGTTGCTCCAGCAATGAAAAGTGCTTATCACAGACGGAAATTTAATTTTGGAAACCGAGGAAAATTTGATGAAAAAATTGAGAGCTTACAAAATCAGACATTAAGTTGTATTCATACTGGCCTCTGTCGCTGAAAAATTTTAGTTAGGATGAACTGAGTTAGGGCCTCGTCCGGCACTTTCGAGAGCCCAGTTCAACAAGTAACCGTTAGATGCAAAGCAGTTATTCATGTGCTAGCTTTGTTTGCAATAAGCTGTTCGTTTGGGGCAGCTATATTCGGTTATTTGATTTTGTCATAGCTACACGTTGTCTCCAATTAATGCACATATCTTTGATAATCATTCTACCGACAGGTCACACTACCCTAAACTAAAGGTTCCGGATTTCGGAACTCCTGCACAGCCCCGGGCCACCTCTGAGCTTCGAACCCGGGAGTGGGGCACCCATGTCAGACTCAGTTGTTTTGGACAGGGTTCCCGCGCAACAGGGGAAACAGTGAAAACTGATATTTTTACAGGAAAAACAGGGAATTTTGTCATTTTGCAACAGGGAAAAGTTGTGAATCCTAAAATTAAATCTAACTAACATTTTTGGGAGAAATTCACGGTCTAACTCAGTTTCAATTTTTCTTGTATTAGGTTCCATTTATCCCTGGAACCGGTTTTAACACTTCGGCTTTTGCATATCCGAACATCAAAATGTTGATATTAATTAAATAACTTTAACATTATATTATAGTTCAACACTTATTTAAATATTTAAATCGCGCCTAATTTTCGGAAATTTGAATTAAATGTGAATTTGGCTCACAAAGCGTCTGCCTCTGGTGTACGATGTGCTTCTATAGTGGTTCCTCATAGTCGCAAACCCCGATTTAATCTCAGTTTGAAACAGTGATTTTGGGCTCTGGAGACAGGGAAAATGGTACCCCGAATTCCGCGGGAACCCTGTTTGGATGAATGATTTATGAGTAATTTATGCAAAAATACAAACTAATGAATGATTTATATGTATACGACAGTGTCGACATTTTAATAGAACACGTAGTGATAACAATGGTCGACAGACAAAATCTCGCCGATCCCCTGGAGCAAAGTTGAAAAATCTTGTTGTAAAAATCAGATAGGTTTTTGTCATGCATTTGCATTTGCTGGTTGCGGGATTCACACGGCACGTCTCCGCTCGCCGCGAGCTGCTAAAAGTATAACGCAGACTGACGTATTTTTAGTATCTCTAATAACTTTACTTAACATCTTTCTGAATACTTTCCGAATATTTTTTATTTTGCAAACAATATACGGTACACTGCATATTGCGCAAGCTACTCAAGGATGTGCCCACTAAGTTGGCTAAAGTTAAAAACCATTTTATCTGGGATGTCGATCCGCTCAACATTGTTTTCCGATTTTAAATAAAGTCGATTTAAGTCATCTTGTTCAGGTAGACGTTTTGGTTCTTTTCCAATAACCCCACAGCCCGCATTTGTCCAAAAATGGACAGATTCGGGAAATTTTGGTATTTTTGTGATCCTCGAGACCTCCCCTGATCATTTCGACCAAAAAAGTGAATTTTTAAAATTTTCGATTTTTCGGGTCCATAGAGTCCCCCCTTGGGAACCCAAAAAATTTTCTTAAAAATTGGATTTTTACCCATCATTCAACGCCGCTTGACGAGCTAAGTGTAATGGTTTTATTTATAACGGGATCTGATAAAAACATCCTAAGTTATCGCCAAAAACTGTTCAATTGCTGAGCCTCTCAGCCTTTGATATTTTTGGTCATAACTTCGTTTCTAGTCACTGGATCCCGTTAAAAATATCACCATTCTATGCAACTCGTCAAGCCTCGTCGAATGCTGTGTAAAAATCTAATTTTTAAGAGAAAATTTTGGGTTCCCAAGGGACCCTAAAAATCTAAAATTTTAAAAATTCAATTTTTTGGTCGAAATGATCAGGGGAGGTCTCGAGGACTATAAAAATACCAAAATTTCCATAATCTGACCATTTTTGGGCAAACGCAGGCTGGGGATAATGGAAAAGGACCGATATTTTTTTAATCGGGCGTTCGCAAAAGAATTTGGATAAAATTAGTTTTACGCCAAAAATTTCGTTCTAAATTGGGTTTACGATAGGTAATTTTGCAACCACGAGAAGCCTGAGTTGAAACGACGTTTTAGGGCTACACTTGCAAGGGGCTGGTTCATTTAACCGGGGCAAGCTCATATAAATCGAAAAAAACTGAGATACGATTTGATTTTGTTTCCAAATTTAAATGACGGTGAATTTTAACCATGTTAGTGCGCATATTCTGCCAAGTTCGTCGCATAAGCTAAACTTTATTGGATGATAATAATAGCTTAGCTACATATACACCCGATTTGTTGATTCGCATGAACTTTAGCCTTTTCAAGTTTTGTTTTTCCAAGTTTTTCCTCTAGTGTGTAGCTCTGTTGTAGCGCTGTTTAATTTCGTAGTTTTTTTGTTATGCCTGAACTATGATGTATATATGTAGTAGATTAGCAACCCTAATTATTATTTTCAGGAAAAAGTGTAGCATTAATTGGGGGTGTGATGATTTTGTTAAGTAAGTACACCAAGTGTTTACCTTGTGGTTACGGGTATCTATTTTCCCATTGATGCAAAACCGCACAATTAATGTTTTTCGAAAATGAGTTTTTATCAAATATGCAATGACTATTTTTATCTGTAATCCCGTCTAGAAGATAAATGATTTTTGTTGTATTGAAGAACAGAAAATTATTGTTTAATTTGGCTAATAATATGGTTCGAACAAAAAATACAACACTCGATGCATATTTATGTAACAAGCTCGCTAACAAGCAAATTATAAATTTCGAGCGAGCAAATTATAAAATTTCGAAGTGATATTTTATTTCCTCACGAACAACTTGCGAGCGAGCAGCAGTTAACCGTTGCGAATACTACAACTGCTAACTGCAAGAGAGTCTAATTGTAGCAATCGATCAAAAGATATTAAAAACTAAACAACTCTTTGTTATATGCTAGGTAGGGTTAAAAGTAAGTTAAAAATCTATTTTCACCTAACAAACATAAATTTTTTGTCCCACAGTGTACCAAAATTGCAGAAGCATATTTTTAGAGACAAATTTTGATTCATCATAATTAGATAATTGTTGTTGTGACATTCTGAGTACCACATTTAATTTTGGAAAAAATTTGTGCGTTTGCAATTCTGGCCACAAAAAGTTCAACGGTGTGGACCCGTCCAGCGGTCCGGAGCGACAAATTTTAATGTTGGCCTTGACCCGGCCCGCAGATATAACTAGTATTTATACATCACATTTTTTTTCGACAAATTAGCCACTCGTTTGTCAACAGAGTTACTTGTTAGTCAATTTTTGGGTACCGATTTGTTTATTTGTTTTCATAACTACAAACAGAAAAAACTCGCCAAAAATGGCTATCGCTCGATGGCAATCACTCGCTATAAAAGCGTTTATTCCAAAATAGAGATTTTAGTTATTTTTGCACTTACGTACTTTTGTTTTTCTACTCAAAGGTTACAGGCATTGCATTATATAATATATCAGCTTGATTGCACTTCTACGTCTCTACCGGTATTGTGTTTCTTTTACTTGAATTATATAGAAATATATTTATACACTTACCGCCGCTTCACGGTAACATGTTTCATTTTTTTTTGATAAACACATTTGGAGCAATACAGCAGTTTTGAGCAGTAGCGTCCCATATAATAATAATGTTGTTTTGTGTGGGATATTTTGATAAATTATTGGCAAAAAGTTTGCTTTTATTACGAACCAATAATTCTGAATACTCCAAGATAGGGAGAGGAATGAGGCCAGGTATATCGATCTCCCCCAGGTTCCCGCAGTTCATGCCCCAAGTAAATTCTGCAGTTTTCCCAGCTCATGCCTCCAACCTCCCAGGTACCTCTATCTGCACGACTAAAAAATTGTCTGAGATAGTAATATGCTGAGTTTTCTATTTCCCCATGTAGCTAAAAATTGGTAAATGTTACCCATTTTTATGTAAACACAATTGCAATCAGTTCTTAAAATAGCACGGTTTGACACTTTCCGACATTATAATGCTTTATTCTCCAGTTGAACTGAGGGACTGTATTTTCTGTTCCTCCAGTTCAGAACTGGGGGACCCCTAGGTATAACTTTGGTAGTTTAGAGAAGCTAGTAATGTGCAATTGTTTTCCGATTGATGTTCATATTGTGAATACAAAAAAGATAAAGACGCCTTGACTACCTGGTCAGATCAGCACATTATTCATTTTTGAAAACTGAAGATAACAATAACTAGTCATAATCTGCTAGTGTGAGTATTGCAACGTTTCAATTTTTGTAGTTTTGTAAATCCGAGCGGCTTTGTGCCTCTAAGGCTAGGGGTCAGAGACCCAGGGCCAGCTGTGAACCTACTAAGTGGGCTAGGTCGTAACTAGGCGTCAAGCACTTGACTTAGTCGAAAATTGCAAAACTTTGTGTAAATTGGCAAAAATTGGGCAAATTTTTAACATAAATGGATGATAATTTAAAAATTTTAAGGAAAATTGTCAAAAATGAAAGTTGTGTTGGTAGAAACGAAAATTCTAGGGATCTAGGGTTGGGAGAGGGTTTGTGTCTTCTCGGGGTCACCAAGAACCAGTAATTAGGATCAGCCCACTTCTCCGTATAAAAGGATTCGTTTTAAAATCCGGAATAACAATAATAGATCGGCAACATTCTAAATCTGTTCTAATCCTCTACGTACACACATCCACATGAAAATTTTGAATATCAAAATTTTGCAAATATCACTTTTGGGATGTGTGTTTTGAAACTTCGTCTTGTTGGTCTAAAACTGTTGCTGTAATAAAAAAATTATAACAGCAAAGTGTTTGATAAAAAGATTCTGGTCTCCTTTTTTCGATCCGACGCATGTGGCACCTTAAAATCAAAAATTTCTTGTCGGTCTTGGAGAATTCACATAGGCAATCATAATTACACAGCAAACATAAAGCCAGTTGCACTACTACATTCTATTACGCTTGAAAATAATTTGTGCAGATTTGTGTACAGGTGGACAATTAAAAGGCATTTTAGAACGATGTCTCCGCTCGTTACTCCCGCTCTCTTTCAGTAATAAGAAAAAATTTGAAGTTTTGTAGCTTGCGTTCGAGAATATCTCGCTGTTGTATTGCTCTCTGGATTGCAAGGTTGTGCTATTGCGGGAACTACACAACGCTGAAAATATGCCCTCAGTATAGTGATACAGTTTTTAATTAACAATAGAATTGTGGCCTGCTTTTGGAAACAATCGAAATTTCATTTAATCAAAATCTAAGGAAGTTTTGATTATGTTGAATTTGGGATCTCTGGCGGCGACTGCATTTAAATTTTAATTTTAAGCTTGGACGATGTTTTTTTTAAATCAACTCTACATATTGAGCATATTTTACCCGAACAAAAACGATTCGAATAAACGACAACAGCTACCCAATGCAAAGCGACCTGAGTTAGTTTGCTATCATGTTTCAAAATGAAGGTATGGTTAATTGTCAAAAATTTTACTTTTAAAGCTAATACGATCTTTTGATATGCATTTGACTTTTATACAATCGGTGGTGCGTGGCGCTCGTATGCGGCCGAGTTTTATCTTGAATGTAAAATCCGAAATGCAAACCTTTAACAAAGCTGAAATTAATATGACCACAGTTTCAATGACAATTCATCTATAGGACCAAATCGATGTGGTTAACCAAGCTATGAGCAAGTGGGGTTTTTAAGGCCATTGATTCAAATTTTTTGGGTCAGGAACAGGGGCTCATCAAGTGAAACTATATATACTATTGGCTTTTGCATTCGACATCGAAGTAACTTTCTTTAATCATTACCATCTCTGAAGTACATACATCTTGCACAGTTTCTCGCAATAGCCATTATGCATTCAAAACGGTCATTATACCTATGTATATATATTTGCCTTAGATAATAGTAGCTTTTAATTTGGGGCTGGCAAACTTTGTACTTTAATTGTGTGTTTTTCTGTTGCACATCAATTTGTTTTATGTTTGTAGATTTAATCATGGCTCAACTGACTGCTTCGCGAGCAGTTGTTGTAGTTGGCCGGAAAGGACGAAAACGTAGTCGCCAGAGCCAGACGGTTGGGTACGGTGGTGGCGGCGGACGCTCGATTATTCGAACTCGGCACTTAGCACAAGCCGAGGATGACGTCTGGTTAACCCGAGTCGCACGACTAGCTCAAATATTGTATCATTTGGTCGATCGCTTGATTGCGGCTGTTTTAAGCGTTCAACGACCAGCTGCCGGGAGTGCCATCGACAGTGATAACGAATGCAGCGAAGGTCTCTCAGAGTTTGGCTCAGTGCCTAAAACAAGTTCACTATTTTCATAAATATACAGCTACAGTCACGGACGATATAAGTGCACGCACGCGGGCGGGCGGAATTGTATTGGGACACGAATGGACGCAATTTCGTTTGGACGCGAATTGGTGCAATTTTATCTGGATGCGGACAGATGCAATTTTATCCAGACGCGTATGCACACAATTGCGCCGTCCTTGGCGCACTTACTTCTGTGCGTGACTGCACTGTATACAGTACCCGCCAGAAATGACCTCCGCTCCTTGCTCGATGCCCACTTACTGCTCGAAACATGTTATGTCGCTCAAAATGGCAGGGTCATTTCTGGCGCGTACAAAGTGTATTTACGTGGCACGGTATATGTGTGTTAAAACATAGATTCTTAGAATTATTTTTGTTTTGCATCAGCTCTTAACAATATTTCAGTGAACGCTTTTCCGACGTTTATGTAAGACCGATCAGCGGCGAACGGATTGCCCGGAATTCTACTGGAGAGCACTAGGAGGAGAAATCATGAAAATATCATTTTTGTTTGTCGGAATAACTCATCTTTGGATGGGTATATTTCGAAAACTTTGTGTTCAATGGGAAAACGGGTGACGTTGCGCTCTCTAATAGAGGAGGTTAGAGGTCCAGCCCATCCGTCGGGTGAAAATAACCAAAAACTGGTTTTAAGGGTTTTACCAAATGTGACAATACGTTACATGTGTTTCGGGGAAAATATGGCCTATATAGGTGCCTTCGTATCGAAAAATAGACAACTATCTGGATTCTGGTCGCTAGGCTTTTATCATCAACCAACCCGATTTCCCGAATATGATCTGCAGTAAGTTATTTTAAGCAGCTATAATGCTCTATATATTTTATTCGATACACTGACTACGGTGGTTATAGCATACAAGAAGTTTAAGCAAAAGTAAAAAATTTAGTTACAGTTTTTTCAAGGGTTTTAGACTGAAACAACCGGATTTTCTTAATACAGACTTGTTTTTTGTTGGTTGACCAAGTAAATAAAAATTGCTTTCAATCTGTTTAGCATCGCCAACATTGTTTTTAGGTACGATAAATACAACGGTATTGCTGTCTGGTCCGCTCCAACTTGACAGTTATACCTCGTAATCGGTTTTGAAGCGGTTATTAACCGACCAACCCGACTTTTCATATACGTTATTGCTAGTTTCTATATGGTTGAAGTGGTTTATATTATAGGGTTCATGTTTCTAATTTTGATCTCGATTGTTCACAGTTTTTTTTTGCATTTTCATGATCACGTCAGTAATTTTATTCTGATAAATGGTGGTGCAGCGCATTCTAACACACCTTTCTGCTCATACATTTCGTCGTGGACACTTACGGATTGCACTAATAGCGCTTACGCTCGCTCTGTTTCACCAGCACTTGCGAAAACTTAGTTTGCTGTAATATTATGTATCTTAACTTAGTAGAAATCAGCTTAAAGCTACTAACTAAATTCGTCAGAATTTTGGAGCTAAAAAAAACGCTTATAAATAATAATTATTGCACCAGTTTTCAACAGCGCTTGGTAAAACATTGCCCCCATATTTACTGCCTTTTTATTTTCCCCAAACGTATTGCTCAAATGACCGAAAATCGTCATTGTTCGCAGGGTAAAATTTGTTTAATGGTAATAATCACGGGTATATACTAATATACATAATATTAATTTGAAAATGTTTAGATAAATAATATTAAAGTGTGTATATAATACTGGCCTGCCCACAGCCCTCTGAAAAGTGGGGGGGGAACTTCGGGGGGTCCCCATGTTCATTCTCGGGGGAAATTTTAAAGTGGGGGGGATAAATTTTGCTTAAAAATACAAAATATTTCCATATTTTCATGCATTTTTACTACTGTGAACGTATTTTCAAACTAAAAACAATATTTTAGCATTATAAATAGTGGAAATTAATGTTTGAAAAACAATTTGCAAACAAAGAACATAAATTTTCAGACATAAAAATTTTTGGAATTAGTTGAACATGGGAGGTTTCGGCCGAGTGAGAGGGGGACGGACATGGGGGAAAATTTCACGAACATGGGGGGATTTGGAAAATGTGAGTCCCCCACTGTGGACAGGCCAGTAATATACGTATTTAGCGACAGTGAGGTTTTATCGTAGAGAATTAATAGTGCTAGGAAGGGTACCCGAAAAAAAAATAGCGAGAAATGACTGTCAGTTGTCAATCCGGGGTATCGGGAATTTCCTGGCTAGCGTTGTATTTGCAGTTACATTATGAACAAAAACAAAGTGCATAATACCGAATTTATAATAAACCAACATAATTACATCATTCGTTGTTTAAAAAATGTATACATTTTTACGTTCGGTCCCAATGCAATTAATGGAAAAAATACGGTGTCAAATCTATCTGACCTTGGTCGTTTGCGTTTATGCTCGTTTGCAAACGAAAGTTCTAACGGTTGTTGACGCTTTGCGTTCGCTTTTATGCCCTTCTTTTTGTCTGAGACTATTAATGGGTTCTTATTTTTTTTCGGCTGCCTAAATCATTATTATATTGAGGAGTGTATAGTGAATAAAACAAGATTATTAAACTATTGCTTTAATTTTTCCATACCCACATTCTATAGGATCGCATTGTTGTTTCCTCTCCTATGTACATATAATAATTGTTGGTATGATTTTTTTTTTAATTTAGACTATCGCATGCTAGCTGTGTATTATGCTCTGTAGGCATTATGCACGTTGTATTAGATTCCGAACTTTGTCAGTGCTTACCTGTATATATTTGTAATAAATTTGTCCTGTAACAAAAAACAATAATATGTGACAAAATGTCCTCACAATTATATAGCAAGCACGAAATGTGTTTCAAACTGTTTACTTATAAGGAGGGTTTATGTGAAACTCATTTTCTTGCACGCATCTAAGATATCGTTTGTCCTACTCAAGATAGATTGATTTAAAAAATTCACTATTAAAATTAGCTCCCACTTTTTTGTTATATACGTACAATTGAAAACGTCTGTACTATATTGTCAAATAATTGATACTGATAAATAGGGTAAAGTCCACCAAGTTTAACAAAATATTTCGGAGCAAAATACTGTTGAGATTAAGCTGAATCTCGTCTTTTGTAAAGAAAAATTGGGCAATGTTCTCAAAAATGCAGCCTGCAGTTTTTCAGGAAAAAGTTGATAATATTTCCAAGTTTATCTGTGATGTATTGTCAGCCTCATACTGGGATGGTTACGAGGATGCTTAAAAGTACATAGCCCGCTAATGAATGGAAATAATATGCAATAATTTGTTGGGGCCTAGTTATGCATGAGTAAGATTTATTGGACGTGGCCTATCATTCCCTTCTGTTATTGAATGTTTGTTCAGTGTACCAACGATCTGTCAACATACATAACTAGTCGGTAGTGGAACTACATTTGTGAGCGGAGCTTGGCCTGTGGCATTACGAAATAATGTACTCAATTTTATGTTCTTCAAATAACTACATTGCATAGGGCTTTATCATTGGTAAAAATATTATATTTGAATTCTTCGGCGCAAAAAACCCTATAATGGTTTGATGGAAACGATTCTATTTCAATAAATAACACAAATATTGTAAAATTCTCTATTTTAGCTGCATAAGCTTAACTAATTAGCTAATTACTAATTAACCACTCAAAATTTTTTAATCCCCAATATCAGGTGCACACTCTGATAGGCTTTCAAACAAAAAAAGTTTTTTAAAATCGGTTCAGTGCTTCTTAAGATCCGTCGGACCGAACGCACTAACGAACGGACGGACATCGACCTTTTTAATCCTAGACAGAAAATAAAAACGCTTCGCTCCGCTTAATAACAGAACGTAAAACTGTTTTTGGGCAGCCGCGTATCTAGAACGACACGAAACAACATAATTGTACCATTAACGATTAATTTTAACCCTCTTTTAGGGTTTTGTTAGCTAATACATCACTATGATGTTGTCGAACTACAAGTATTTCTATAACTATGTGATTTTTGTATCCCGTCGAGACACGACGACTCGAACCGCTTGGGGACAAATAGAGCTTTCAAGCTTTAAACTGAGATACGCGAATCAATAATCTGTTCAGCCGTAGTTGAGTTATGCGTGTCACCACTACTCTCACCGGCGAGGATTCTTTGATACCCTCGTTTCACTCATTACACTCAGAATTCATTAAACAAGTTCATCGTGTTAGCGGACATAAACCATTTTGCCGTCTGTCGCTCTGTATCCGTAAGCAAAAATTTTTAAATTTGGAATTGGCTACTGTAACGATTGCTTAGTTCTCTAACAGCTTTTCGCACATGGTGTCTAATGAGTGTAGTAGGAGTTTATTCATGCGTAAGCTACATTGCCGGCCTAATGTGAAATCGAAAGCGCTCGAAATAATGAATTTCGATCGATTTTTTGCGCAGCATATTTCTGGCCGCCGACTGTAGTTAGACAAAGCACATGAAACTGAAAGTCTTCAATAAAAATTTCGAATTCTGTTTTATCGAAATTTCCCTTGCTATTCTTCAGTCATTAAATTAGATCACCCCTTGTTTATCAAATAGTATCTTGATGATTTTTATTTATGTTTTAGACCTATCAGCAACTGATTGCCTAGCTAAAAGTCGTGATAATTCGGATGATACCGGTATCGACGCGCCACTGTCGACAGAGACTAGTACAGCTGGTGCTGCGTCATACAAAAGCCGGGCCGTCGCATCGTCGATACTAATGTCGCTACCGTCAAAACGACTTTTGCGTGAACTTTATTCAAGTCTACAGCTTTCGCCAAGCTCGCTGCTTCGTACCTACGGTGCTTCTTCTGCCATCACTCCATCGAACCCCGGTTGCAACACATCAGGCGCCTGCTCGGCTAGTATTTCGAGCAAAATTCCAACGAAAATCCTCGATCTTAAGAGTATTCGGGCTAATATATTGGCCGGCGTATACGATAGCCCCGAAGCGTTCGATCGACACGTCCGATCAATCGTTGGACACGCGTGGTGTTTGCTAGATGCCGCGAAACAACACCAACACCGTAATAGCACGGATGACACTTCCGCATGTAGCACCCGTTCGTCTGACGAACACGATGTATCTCCACCAGCTTCACCCGAAATGAACGACACTGGTGGTGTTAATACGTCGGCCAATGAAGGTTTGCAATTGTTGGGAAAAGATCCGAATCAAGTGATAAAAATGTCGCCGATAAGGCATCCAATTTTAGGTGATTTGAACAAGTTTGAAGATTTACTGATTCGTCTCGCGTCGAACTATCATTCCCTAAAACTTGGTGTTGCGGATAGTCTCCGCGATGCTCTTGGATACGTGTTGGCGTCTGAATTTTTTGACGAAGATTATAGCCATGATAACAACTTACCTTGCACGGCTGGTATTGGACGAGTTGGTGATGGCTGCGGATCTTTGAAAGACAATAATTATCCAAAGACCAAAAGCTTACGGTATCGGGAATTTAGCGGACGGATGAGACGGAGGCCGCACCGCGTTCTATTTGCTCGCCAGGATTTAGATATAGACGCCGAAAATGGTTGTACGGATGGTGGTGATGCATCGCCGGAATTGCTTAATGATCGACTTGGCCAGTCTAAACAAGAATCAAGTCTTTCATCTGCGGCTGGAAATTTTGTCTCCAAAAAGCTAAAGCTAGAAATACCACAAAACACTGATACAATTTTTGATAATCAGGAACCCGGTTTATCTTTAAATAACGGAAATCAGAATGTTACATCTCAAACGATCTCAAAAGCGGACCCAAAAATTGAATTGAAATATGACAAAAGCAGCAACAGTAATTGTTTGACACAGCATGTTCCCGATTGCCACGATGAAATTAAAATATCGGATAACAATCAGTTATTGTCCGGTGCTACAGTAGTTACGGAAGCATCAGCGACTCAGCTAAAATCACATAGCGAACAATCGTCGGCCCCAGTTATCAAGCGCAGTCATGCATCTGGTGCACCGTTGTCTGTCATGTGTTCGACTAGTCCTACAGTGAAACCGGAGATATCGAACAGAACTAATTCAAAGCTGTCGGACTACGATTACGTGGGAGACCAAGCCTCCAACTGGGAGTCATTCGGGTTGCCTCCGCGAGCAGCAGACATCAATCCAGACGATGACGATAAAGTTCGGTGTATTTGCGGGATATTTGAGGATGACGGTAAGTTTTATCAAGGCTCATGTACCCGTTGGGTATATTAAAACTGTACGGATGAAGTTTGTTCCAATAACACTCGGCTGAGCAAAAAATCTAACTCTTCGCTAGATTGATAGATTTGCTGTAATATTGTTTTATTCAGTGAGTAATAAAAAGAATATAATAATAATTGTACCGCTTTAGAACCTCTCATCAATAGTTACAAATTTACTGTTACACAATCAATTATTGTCAAAGAGGTATCGTTTTTGAAGTATAATCCTAAGATTAAAATATTCTCAAAAGTTGGGTTTTCCAGATTGAGCGTGCTTGTTGAAGTGAACGATGGGCTTATTTAACTAGCAGTGCCAAACTACGTCGGAAGTACGCGGTGGCCCCAGATCGAACTGCGGGCGAAAAATTTTGTTTCCCAGGTCAAACTGGAGACCTCCATGTGAACTTGGTGGCCCTGAATATCGTGGAAATTCTATAAATATCTACCTCATAGTAAATTATATAGTAATAATGCACAGATATAGTAACAACCTATCGACTGACAGCAATGTTTGCGTTTAGGGACAAAAATTTAATACTTATGGATGCCATAAATAAAAACTTTTTGAAAGAAAAATTGGTCTATTTTTAGTCGAGCGGAAAAGTATCTAGAAGGTTTAATTGTGTATCCCTCCAGGTGAAACACAGAAAATCATTAAATTCATTGATAGCGTTGTTTTGAACCTACAACGTTGTTTTTCAGTATTGTAAAATCCTAGGGACGATGTTTGGTGCTAAAAATTGTTTCCAATAATTGTAAAATTTAATTCATTTTTTCAGGTTTAGTTTGTTTTACGCAGAGGGCTGGAATAAGCTATATATTTTTGGGGTTACCGAATAGTGTTTAAGTAATTGTATTTGCGTTGTATTGTATATATATCCAATACGGAAAGCTCTTTGGTGGGTCTACAGAGGGAGAGACTTGATACATCAAATTATGTGATTTTTAATTTTCAAAATTTTTTGTCTCTTTGGTCAATGTAGACAAAAACGGTCCTGCGGTTTGATATATGCTAAAATGGCTGTATAAATACTTTTTCTAATGAAAACCTAATCATTAAACGATAAACATGTCCATGTGGCAAAATTGTCATAACCAGTGAGTTATGATAACAGTTTACTGTTATAGCGGAGGTTGTTTTGAAACAGTTATTTTCTCCACGCATCGTGTGCATGTGTCTGGTACCCACATCTGGTTCCAGAATTTCCGATCCATAGACAAGTTCACTATTGTGAAATGGAGACTATAATTGTTTACGTAACATACATTATCATCATGAATATGTTATATTTATTTAGGCCCAATGATACAGTGCGACGAATGTTCGTACTGGCAACACATGGACTGCCTTCGTTTGCCATCGCTAAAGCCATCCGACGACAACAACTACTACAGTAGCATTGAGTGTAGTTTCACTGACCACAGCAGTAGCAGTTATGTATGCAATCGGTGTAAATCTATCGTTGTGGTCACGGAGCCTGAGACTAGGATCGACAGAGCGACAGACGACGACAGTAGTGCTAAGATTGTATTGTCGCGTTCCGATCGTTCATGTGGTGACGACCACCAGCTTTCAAACAATAATTTGTCGCTTTATGATATACCGTTAGTGCCTCAACCAAAACTTAAACTAGAAGGTTGTACCTACTATCGAACGTTGATGCGCGGTCGGAACTTACAAGTCCGGATCGGTGAATCGGTTTATGTGACCAAACGAATGGCCTAGGGACAGCGTGCGGCATTACGCAGTCTAAATAGGTTATGTGGTGGTGACGCTGCGAATAGTAGTGGTTCGGCGGCAAAAACGGGCGTGGTGGCGAAAGACAGCTGCAGCACAAGAACTAGCCATAATGTGCCTAACAAAAAGCATGATAATAACAAAAAGCATGATAGTTGCAGCCGTCGCACTAGAAATTCGAGGAAAAAACCGAGCGTTAACAGCGAAAGTCGGGTCTGGTCGTCACCGCCATCGTCACCACTTAGTCCACTAAGCGTAAGGACACGAAATTATGGTCTAACGGGGCCATTAAGTCCGAACAGTGACAAAAGTGGCGCGTCGAAAAGGGATGGTAGCAATTATAATAGTACGAGTCGGTGTTCGTCAAAGTCGACGACATTCTTCAGCTCTGGTGGTCAGCGACAAACTAATGGACGGAATGGCAATAGTAACAGTTTTTCCCCGATGGCTGGTAGTGTTGGAAAAAAGCGATCTTCAAATGACACTGGCGAGTGCTGTAAAGTAGCGATTCTACTGGCAAAACGAAAGCTGGTTCTGTAAGAAATAACAGCCGTAACATCACTGGTGCTGAAAAAGGTGACATTTCTGTTGGCTACAACTCTGAAAGTGAAGACGACGATGACGATAGCGTGCTAGGCGACCATTTAACGTCAAAATGTCAGAAGCGGGTATTTTATCCCGGTCCGGATGCTTGAACAATCGGTATCGGGTTGAAGAATTGAGAATATTTCGCATCGAGCGTTTGTTTATTTGTCCGAAGTAAGTCGTTTCTGGTTTTGCTTTAGTAATAATTGATAGATTGTTATAATTATCTAGATAATAATTTTTGTCTTTGAAATGAAATTTTAACGGTGATTGTGTCAAAACTAATTTGGAAACGTTTCGAATTTGGGAATAATGCTATATGTTTCTATGTACCTAGAGCTATTGTAATACGAAATGGTATGTACGTACTCGCTGCAAACAAACTTACATGTTTCATTTTTTTTGTGATGCTGTATTGCCCTGAAAATATTGTGCTGCCGCTGTTTATAAATGTTAAATTTTGTTAAAAACCTACATATGAGCGTCGTCGCCTGTTTATGGAACTAATCTGGAATATCAAAAATTTGTCGAACGCATTTCGGACAGTTTCGTACAACATTAGATTTTTATCATGATACCAGGGTGATAGGCGCGGCATCACTTTGGTTGCCGAACGTCCACTGTAATTTTGTTATATAAGCACCACTCGATGGAGTATTGTTTTGAACTGTCCATGCATCGGAAGACACCCATGTTATTTTTAGGCGCAGAAATTGCGGTGTACAACCGTTAAATGAACCCATGGACCGCTCCGGCTCATATTTATCGCATAGGTCCAATACCTTTGGTTTCCTGCAAAAAGCACTGTAATTTCGGCATTTCTACTTTGCAACGAACGCAATTATTGTTACAGACTATACCCATTATACACATACTTCATTGAAAAGATACGTTATTCACTGCAGCCGTGGTGTTAGTGCCATTACTATTATAATAAAGTAATGGCGTGGAGAAGAATTATCCTTACCAATCGTTCCGGTGTTCTGAAACCCTGAAGACATAACGGATGTTCCACTAGGGGATACTCTGACTAAGTGGGTTTAGAATAGGGAGTTACCTCTTACTAAGGGAGGGACACTACAAGCTATCTTAGTGGCACCGGCAACGAAGGCTCGGCAGCAACCCGCGAAAAATTGAAACTTAGATTTGAAAAAATGTCGGCTGCGAGCGGGTTCAGATGTCCTTGAGGACTTTCCCGCAGCTGACTGTCTGCCCCTAAGCCGACGAACTTTCGACACCTATGCACTAAGTACGTAACTTCTTTACAGAAACAGTAGACAATGAAGCCTGACACGGCTTAATCCACTCAGCGTGTTGGTCTACCCTATTGTAAGACGGACTTAAGTTTTTAGAATTCTAGCCTCCGAGCGACATCTGAAGTATCTACCGAAGGGTACTCTGACACTAGTGGCTTCTTTACCAGAACCACGAGGAGAAAACTTACACCGCCAATCAAGTTTCAGCAGGCAAAAGAAAGAAATGTAGGTCAACTTAATTTTTTTTAGAATTCCGGACCCCCGAGGGACATATAGGAGTATCTCCTTTACCGAAGGGCGCCCTCACTCCTATAACTACTTCGTGGAAACGCGGAGAGAAAACTGACAGCCAATCGACTCAGTGGATTGCGGCATATGATGCCCAATCCGAAAAAAACAGCTGAAAAAAATTTTATGTCAGACCGTGGTTCGACCCTCGAATTTGGGAAGGACGCAGACACACAGATGCGCATACGCATGGATGGGGGCGTTTTTCAAAACGAACCCTGGATCCTGACTTTAAAAGCTGGGTCCAGGATAATTTTGGCTCGAGAATTTCACGAATTTTTTTACACAATAAAGAAACGTAATTACATAGCCAAGCGAAATTTACAATACCTCCAACTGCAAACGCAAACCTAATAAAATTGTGTCTGAATCCGAAACTTCCCTGGGCTCAGCAAAAATTTTTGTTCCACGTAAAATTATTTCTGCTCCAGACCCACTCTGACCCAAAAACCTTGGAACGGTTTCTATAGTAAGTTATGTTAACAGTTATTTTTTTCATTTACACCTGTGGTACATTTGTAACTAACATAAATGTGTAACACAGTCCAGTAGCTTTCGAACGAACGGTTGTAATGTCTGGCAGGGACTCTGTCTGATACCAGTATAATCGAAAAGTTTTCAAAATTCAGTGTTTTGAAAAACGCTGACTGTTAATGATGAGATACCGAGAAGCACCGTAGTCCAGATGCCGAATACAGTGCAGCAGCTTGGCAGGGACTGTATCTGAGATCAGTGGGGGGGCGAGACCACATGAAACGTTTTGTGAACCAACGAGACGCTTTCATCGGCAAGAGGTAGTTCGGACAGTATTAATATTTTCCTGTTATTTTTTACGAAATGACAGGAAATTTTACTTTTTTCTGTATTTTTTTTTGCTGTTTAAATTTTTTTTTAAATTTATTATGCGTGACCAAATGAACCGTTTTGTGAATTAACGAGCCGCTTTCTTCGGCAAGTTATTTTAAACAATATTAATATTTTCCTGTTTTTTTTTACGAAATGACAAAAAATTTTACTTATTTTTTCCATGAAATTGTCTTATACAATGGTTTAAGTATTCATTATTTACAGCATAAAATATGAATTCAGAATACTAGAGATGGGATAGACAGTCGTCAAAAACCAAGAACTTCATAATATCAGTGTGAACAAAGTATTCCTAAAAGTTTTTTTGCGTTTTCCGCCAACGTTTGAACATTATCTTGAATTGTATCTATTTTGTCATTGAGAATGTCTGCATACTGAATCCTTCAAAACTGTAACAGAGCTCGAACACTCAAATTAAGAAAAAAGCGGCAATATAGGAAAGCAAGTTTGTATAAATTTTTAGCTTAAATTCCTCACACGGAAAAACACACCGTAACTTAGATTTCACGGAACAATCTGTGTGAAGCAATGGCGCAATCAAATCTTTCTATGTGATGGAGTCTCGAGTTCTGTTCATCTTGGTCGTTTCAAATTAGCAGGTAGTGAAAAAGAAGCTCTACGCTAGGAACTCGCCAGGTTTCATGTGCAGCAGATGACCCAAGCCAGTTATCAAACGCGAGATCGAGTCCGTTTTCCATGACATTCCATGGCAAAGGTGGCCTCATGGTGAGCTCTCTTTGATGAAGTCCGTGGCTTCTAGTCGTGACGAATGACGAGCCGCGTTCAGATGTTGAAGGCACCCCTGATTGGAGGTCGAACTAAGGTACCAGTAAATAAGATGTGAGGGAGTATATACCTGACATATATATGTACAAAGTATTCACCAGCATTTTGTTGCGAATTAAGTATAACAACATAGCAGCTCTTTTGCACAACATAACGGTCTGTATGTTTTTTTGTTGGAAAATACATTTATTGTTCGCTACATCTAGCTTCTTTAATACCGCGAATGGTGTCGGTTACGCTTACGGTAATAGTCGTGCTATGTATTTTACCAGTACTTGTTTGTTTCGAAATAGGCAGCTTATGGGAGTTAGTGGTATCAGTAGTTGTGCAAACGTCAAGAGCAATTCTCTTACAATTACGAAGATAGCAAGCAAACTTTGACAAGAACAGCACATTCATAAAAAACTCGATCAATCATTTTTGTTCAACCAATGAATCTCTATTCAAATTTAGGTTTTCGCCACACCATTGTACGACACGCTTCCCCTAGACACGATCATGGGGCGTGCTCTGGTGCTCGATCCACCATCGTATGTCCGTGGCCGGCCGCGCTATCCCAGCTACGCCGAGTCTGATGTCTATGTATGCGAATATCGTGTCGATAAGTCACAATATTTTTTTGAAAAAGTTCGTCACGCGGGACGTTACCTGGACCAGCCGGACAACAACGTTCGATGCTTAACACTGCGCCGTACGTGTTTGAAGCGTTCTCCGAACGCCTGAAGATAAAGCGCGATTTTTCGGTAAAATATATATTTATATTTCTTTGTTTTAATCGTCATAAAACATCTTAGTAGCTCATAAATTTGGACTTATTTGCTGAGGAGTTCAGCGGTTGGAGCAAAATACACCACGTCGAAAAACCTGTAAAATGGTCGTGTGTCCGCATTGTGCCTCGTTTGTGGGTTGTGGAGATGTTTTGAGATTCCCTAATTATCGTATTGAATTTAGTATAACTAAAACAAGAGGAAAATTTCAAGTGCGAACAAAATTTATCGCATACATTTATTAGTGAGAGGATTGGTGCGTAAGTGGTGGAATAATTATACGTTTATGCGGTAAAACAAAAATATTTCTGGAATAGCATGCCCAGTTTTATAACATTTATTGATGACAAAACTTGAACAAAGCAGCATTGGATTTTTGATTTCGACGATGTGTAATTTATCGTCTCCAATGATGATGCGATTGCTCTTAATACAGCAGTTATTGTTTTATATGACTTTGAAAAAGCTACATACGCAACTTTTCAAGTATTGAAGCGATCTTTAGGATTTTACACAGTGGTTAAACAAACAAGAAGGACCCATACGCTAGAATGGTGGTTAAAATCGTCTTTAAAAATCGTAACTGGTTTGGGTTACTTTGGCAGGCCTGAACCGCTAAATTCTGGTAAAAATAGCTAGCTTTCTGTGCGTGGCCAGTGGTCTGGCGCGCTGTCCCGTACCATCAGTCCAAATATGTGTGTTTGACTCCCGCCGGTACCTGAATTTTTACATTTGAATCGTTTTGTCTTAGCAAATAAATGATGCTTCTAACACAGGAAATTTTTATAACACTAAGAAAAGATGCTTAAAGTCCTTGATAGGTCGTTTATTCTATTGATGTGAATTGAAAAACGATGAAGTTATATGCAAAAGTGCAGGTTCAAAATATTAAAGAGCAGAAATAGAACACAATATAACAGGTTTCAGGTTTAACATATGATCCTAATTGTAGAAACCCAACGATCCGTTCGAAGGATCGAGTCATAGGGCGCTACCACAGAGGCTATAATATGGTGACTGTGTTCTGTTGCTGCTCTGATGTCCCACTTTTAT
Organism: Trileptium ribeirensis; assembly: GCA_030248225.1. NCBI lineage: Eukaryota > Metazoa > Nematoda > Enoplea > Enoplida > Thoracostomopsidae > Trileptium > Trileptium ribeirensis. The sequence continues at coordinate 19,654 of JASANE010016648.1, read as the reverse complement.
TATATAGGGAAAAAAGTAAGAAGTTTTGTACTTTTACTGATCATTTTGTGCCGTATGTACTTGAATATGGATAATTTGAGCCACTGAATCCACTGCAATGGTTGGTTTTGTCTGGTAAGGAGCTAGGGTACTCGCCAAAAATGACCGTCGCATTTCGAGCGAGCAGTTAGAGCGAGTCGCGAGCGAGATTCTGAGCGAGTCGCGAGCCAGTGGCTCGCTCGTTCACAACTATTAAATTAATAGAAAATTCTATTTTTTAGAACAAATTTATTTCGAGCGAGTCTCGAGCGAGTGTGGAGCAAGTCGCGAGCGAGCGACAGTCATTTTTGGCGGGTATCTGGGTCAGGGGTCCTGTAGAACGGCGTGATTACCCAGATGGACCTCGGAGGTCCAGAAATCGTTAAAAAGATGAAGTTATTCTTATTAGGTAATTTGAAGCACTGAGTCGATTGGCGTAGTTAATTTTCGTCGAGGTTCCGCAGTAAGAACTATAGGGGTGAGGGTAACCTCGGAATGGCACCACTTCTATATGAGCCTCGAGGTCCGAATACGTTAAAATGAAGTTGGTGTCTTATTGGGTAATTTGACCGAGTTGAGTAAATGGGTAATTTCGGTAAGGAGCGATGGGAACTCTAGTAGCGTCGGAAGAACAATCTATATGAGTTTCAAGACTCCTGCAACCGAAAAAATGGCTTATTCACACATTGGGTAATTTGACCCACTGAGTCGATTGGAGTGATAATTTTCGTCCTGAAGATTCCGATAAGGAGCTGTACGGGGTTAGGGTACACTAAGGAATAGCACCGCTCCGATATGAGCCTCAGGCGAGTCGTTAAAATGAAGTTAGTCTCGTATAGGGTAATTTGATTCGTTGAGAAAAAATGAGATCGTTGGATAAGGGTACCATTTGAATGAAAAGGGTGTTGCCATATATGTACCGACAGTCGGAGAGCAAATCGAAAAAATAAAAAATTTGAGATACGGTATTTAACTCTTTTAATCCAATGGAGACATTAAATTTTCTTTCATAGGTGCCTTCAGTTTGGAGGGCTTTTACGCTAATATGTACAGTTTACTCGGTACAGCTGTTGCACATTCCCCTCCATGGTGTGTCGTCACGGCTTCTCATGTAGTTATATGAACTTGCATTCTTTGTTTGTATTTTTTGAATATTATAATACAGCCAACTGTGTATGTTTTTACTGTTACAAAAACGATACGAATTAAATTGAAGTGAGATGCAGACACATGCATCGGGACACACTTCGTGGATACTAATATATTGTGTGACAACACAGAAATGCCGAAAGTAGCCTTATCTCGTTGATTCTCGATGAGTTGATTGCTACGTAATGCTCTCGTTTTCGATGGGACGCCTGGTGGATGTATTTTGACAACTTTTTTGTTATAAATTTGAAGTTCGATGACAGTGTGCCCTTTAGTTGAAAATTAGAGAGCTTCGAATCCATCTTTTATGGTCAAACTGGCAAAAAACGAGTTTTTAAGGGTTCTTTTTGGAATTAAGACCAGACTGAGTACCAGAGTTTTGGAGCCCATATCTCGATATGTAAACTTTGTAGAGCCGTACGAAGAAGATTAGAATTAACGACGAAATAACAGAAAAGAATGATAAAGAGATCTATACTTTGCTGTATGTCGGAGCAGTTGTTTTTCGAGCTAAGAAACCAAGGTTTAAAAAATACGATAAAAATCATTTGTAAAGCATATGTTTTGTACTTGTTGGGGGTGGACGTATACGATTTTAGGGATATTATAAACCGTTACACAAATCTGCGCTGTGACTTATCGCAAAGTTTCTCAGTGTCAAGTTCACTGACTCAGAAATTCCTACTAATCTCAAATTGCGGTACACGGACCTTCATGTCGCTGTAAAGCTAGTCGTCGTAGTGGAACTACATTGTGAGCGGAGCTTGGGCTTGTGGCATTACGAATGTACTCAATTCTATGTTCTCTTCAAAATAACTGCATTGCATAGGGCTTTATCATTGGTAAAAATACGTTATATTTGAATTTTACACCCAAAAAACAGTATATATAATGGTTTGATCGAAACGATTCTATTTCAATAAATAACACAAATATTTGCAAAATCTCTCTATTTTAGCTGCATAAGCTTAACTAATGAAAGCCTAATGAACTAGTTAACGCAGCCAAAATTTTTTAAATATTAGGGTGCACACTCTGACATGATGGAGGCTTTCAAGACAGGGTCATTTCCCCACGAAACCATGTCATTTTAGCTTCGGGGGGGGGGTGAGATCGGCACTTTTTGGCCCATACCATCTAGTCTTTTGCAAGGAAATTTAATGTGGCTGTGAAGATGTAGAAAATACATATCTGACGGTCACGATAACGAGGTATGGTGGGACCTCTGTACCCCAAACATAGCAGGAGCCAGAGGCCCTCAACCCGGGTTGGCCAAATGAAGACCAAAAACACATGTTCCCAATATAAAAAGCGAGCTTCGCTCGTATCGCTAGCACGTGATACATATATGTGTTTCTCATTTCCACTGTGATCCATTTGGTATTTGCAAATTTTTCCGGAAAAGCTTGGGAGTAAGCATTCACATTGAAGCTGACGTCAAGCTTCCGAAAATTTTTTTCGTGACATGTAGCCCCCGACCAAGGTCAAATCTGGCAGCTTTCAGACGCTGGTAAATACGTCAAAGTGCACGAACGCAAAAAATGGTATATAACGGTAATCGTAATCAGTACAGGTGTTATTGAAGAAAGAATATCAGCGTCTGTCCATGAGTTATTTCATTATGAGGTCGAAGGTCAGAAAAATGTCAAAAATGGGATAATTGCAAAATGAGCCCCCCTCGACCTGACCAAACTTAAATTTAAAAAAGCAAATTTAGCATACAGCCTTACAATAGGCCGGATATAAACATAGTAAAGCCCCACTAGAATCGACTCATGTAATAAAAAATTTTAATGAAAATGTAGACCCCCCGACCGCATGTATAACAAAAGTAATCGAAGGTTGCAAAAATCATATTAGTATATAAGTTCATCATCATTGCGCGAATCATATGGGGCCGTGCTGTAACTGGGGAGCTAGGAACTTGTGCCTGCCCGCACATCTCATTTACACGCATTGTCCTTGGTATCTCCTTAAATTAAGCTAGTCATAGATCATTGTATTTGTTTTACACCAGCTTATCAGAATGATAGAAGTACTAAAGTTTGGCGCGTTGTTGTTGTAGGAAGGGTGTAGCCCCCCCGACCTGAGGTGTAGCCCCCCCCGACTCAACATATCGGGGTGCCATTTAAACACCTAAGGATCTGCCTGAAATTTTTCTAAGAGCTGTCCCGCTCATGGTTGGTTTGTGAGCATAAAGGATTGTAGGTGCTGTCTCCTGTTGCGCTAGAAAAGCTATGCGACAGGCTTGTTCTAAATTGGTGATTTTTAACCCCAAGAATGCCCTAGGAGCACCAATTTTCTAGGTCGCAAGTGCTCCAAATGGCTTGACGAGGCAGTTTGGTTTGACTTGCATAAAAATAGACCATGGTTCGCGTGTCGCTCCGTCAACCTACAGAATAATGACTTATTTCGGATTTAAGTTTGACCTCAGGGGGGCCCTTTCCAACCCCTGTAGCAGGTTTCAGGTAGTCGTTATTGTAAGAGACATCAGATATTCAAAAATTCAGGGTTTTTTACATCAAAGGGTCAGACACTGTACATTTGAAACGTATATTTTGGCTTCAAAAAGTGGTGTTTCAAAAGTACATGGTTTCGTGAAATGACCCAACAAAAAAATTTTTTTAAAATCGGTTCAGTGGTTCTTGAGATCCGTCAGACCCGAACGAATGAACTAACGAACGGACGGACATCGTATTTTTTGGTCACAGACAGAAAACAAAAACGCTTCGCTCAATAAGATTGGGAATGTCAATTTTAGTGCATTTCCTTGCAGTACTAACACTAGCGATTTCATATCATACAATAATGTGTAGATGTTCTTAATATTTTAGCCTTTCCAAGCGATTCCCACCGACAGTCGGTGTGTCAATCAACGATCTCATAACAAGCATAATCAGCGTACTCAACAACTAGCGACGGGCAGAACAAGGAATGTGGGCACAGAAGACTCAAGTAAAATACTCAAAGTATCTCCTGGTTCAATTGCTCGTCTTAGAAGTGGGTTGCTGTCGCCAACAATTAACGTATCTGTGCCAAGCGCTGTCTCTGAAGCTGTCTCCCAAGCTGCGATTTACAGCCGTAGTCGAAATTTTGTTGCGAGTCCTTTATCGATATCAACCTCGGCTCCACCGGCTAGGCTATCCACTGTATCATCGTTATCGAATGCTTCATCATCGCTCATGTCGACAAACGTCATTTCTCCTATTAGTAGTAGTAGTATTGGTAGCAACTCGATTAATGTTAGCGGAGCAGCTGCCGTTGTAACCAATGGTAACAACTGTGGTATTGTTACACGAAGCGGTAATGAAAATCCATTGTTTGCTGACTGTCCTGGTACAACCACCAGTTGTCAACTTTCGCTGCAATCAGATTGCACCATGGTATGCTCGAGAGCGCGAAGACGGCACGGATCCTCGCACGTCGTTTCATCGGGTTGTTGCTCTCAGCTGCTAGTCGCTGATGTACATGCTCGATCTCGATCGCCTAGGTTGCGCTCAAACATTGCTAACGCAACTACTATACGCTGTTCATCATCTGTATCGCTCAGATCGGCAGCATCGGTAAATAATGATCATGGTTTGGTGGTGTCCCCGTCACCGAGGTCATTTGGCAAGCACCACTCACCAATAACTACTACCATGATATCGACGGATGTTACCGATGAAAAACGACAAACAACATTTGATAACGCTCGTATTGGAACAAGACGCGGAAGAGCGGCGGGTGATGCTGTTAGAAGTGGAAATTGGGAACGACGTCGCAAACGAACGAGCTCTGCCGCGGACTCCGTTGTCGCAGATGCCAATATTGGAGATCTGGCGACTCAGGATTTGTTCCTTATTTCGCCAAAACCGTTAATCCTTCCAAGCGACGGTGACAGCAACGATTACTGTCTTACAAAACAGTGCAGTATCAAACACAGTGACCGGTTGCTAAGCTCAGCTACTGCTCCAAAACTGTCAGGTAAGCATGCGGCTACCACGCAACGCGGTCGGCCAAGAAATGATCATGGTTTCAAGCGCCGTATCGCTACTCATGTTGAGTCTAAAATTGATCCTCCGGATCGAAGTGATGACGTGCCGACTGCAACAACTGCATCATCTAACAACACTAATTATTTAGCGACGGATCTGTATACTGCGGACGGGAAAAATGTAAGTTTGAACCCTGACAGAGCTACATCGATACTCGATCTTCAGATTATGAATAACTCGAATAATATAATTGATTATAGCAACAGCAACTGTGAATGCCAGTCAAATATCTTCACTCAGTTCGATAAAGATAGTCCAGACTTCGCCAGTAATACCTGTTGTAGCATTGGAAGCTGCGGTAAGATAAACTGTTGCAATAATAATAATAATAATAATAATAATGACGGCTGCGACAACCGAAAGTCGGAACGACTGGACGCGATTATTGCTAAAATACAAAAACGGTGAGTGCGAAAATATGTGGAAAACCTCATAAGAGTGATAATGTTTGATATTTGATCAGCTAAACGGTTCTTTGAATGTGCTGCTGCTGCTGCATTATGTATTATAAACTAGTGTTTTCGTTTTTTAATATATACCTAATTAATTATATGTAAATGAAATTTGTCAACGCTGCATATTATTAATAACTATATAATAATGTATTTTTGTTGAATCGAAGTAATACTAACTCTATTAGTCGACTTAATTGTGATGTTCGTGTTCAAAGATTGGTGGTAATATGATTTGTGGACAGAAAGACCAAACTACTACAGCTGCTGCAATTCAGCTGCTATACAAAACTCATCTGTAGTAACTTGGTAATTATGGCTGTCAAATAATACCGTTGACTGTTTTTTGCTGTATGCTGCGATCATAATTCACGAGCGAAGTAAATGAAGAGGGTCGTATGTACGTCATGCAACAAAATGCAGCGGTTTCTTTGTATTAATATTATTTTTGTAATTTTGACATATGTATATAAGCATGTAATTATGTGAGGTCTTATTTTTATCACTTTAAATAACACTAAGATAATAAAAGAACAACTAAACAACCCAATAACTAAAACCAACTCACTCCCCAACCCCTAAAACCCACTACCCCTCCATAATAAAATTTTTACTAAACATAATATATTATCTCAAAACTACGGAACACCAAAAAATATAACACAATACAGATGATGAACAGCGTATAGTAGTTGCGTTAGCAATGTTTGAGCGCAACCTAGGTGATCGAGATCGAGCATGTACATCAGCGACTAGCAGCTGAGAGCAACAACCCGATGAAACGACGTGCGAGGATCCGTGCCGTCTTCGCGCTCTCGAGGCATACCATGGTGCAAATCTGATTGCAGCGAAAGTTGACAACTGGTGGTTGTACCAGGAACAGTCAGCAAACAATGGATTTTCATTACCGCTTCGTGTAACAATACCAAGTTGTTACCATTGGTTACAACGGCAGCTGCTGCGCTAACATTATATCGAGATTGCGACCGATGTACTACTAGTAAGAAGGAAAAATGAAGTCTTGCTCGACATGAGCGATGATGAAGCATTCGATAACGATGATACAGTGGAGAGCCAGCCGGTGGAGCCGAGGTTGATATGGATAAAGGACGAACAAAATTTCGACTACGGCTGTAAATCGCAGCTTGGGAGACAGCTTCAGAGACAGCGCTTGGCACAGATACGTTAATTGTTGGCGACAGCAACCCACTTCTAAGACGAGCAATTGAACCAGGAGATACTTTGAGTATTTTACTTGAGTCTTCTGTGCCCACATTCCTTGTTCTGCCCGTCGCTAGTTGTTGAGTACGCTGATTATGCTTGTTATGAGATCGTTGATTGACACACCGACTGTCGGTGGGAATCGCTTGGAAAGGCTAAAATATTAAGAACATCTACACATTATTGTATGATATGAAATCGCTAGTGTTAGTACTGCAAGGAAATGCACTAAAATTGACATTCCCAATCTTATTGAGCGAAGCGTTTTTGTTTTCTGTCTGTGACCAAAAAAGACGATGTCCGTCCGTTCGTTAGTTCATTCGTTCGGTCTGACGGATCTCAAGAACCACTGAACCGATTTTAAAAAACTTTTTTGTTGGGTCATTTCACGAAACCATGTACTTTTGAAACACCACTTTTTGAAGCCAAAATGATACGTTTTCGAATGTACAGTGTCTAGACCCTTCCGATGTAAAAAACCCTGAATTTTTCGAATATCGATGTCTCTATGCAAAACGAGCTACCTGAAACCTGCTACAGGGGTTGGAAAGGGCCCCCCTGGGGGTCAAATTTAAATCCGAAATAAGTCATTATTCTGTAGGTTGACGGAGTGACACGCGAACCATGGTCTGTTTTTATGCAAGTCGGACCAAAATGGTCCTCGTCAAGCCATTTGGAGCACTTGCGACCTAAAATTGGTGCTGCTAGGGCATTCTTGGGGTTAAAAATCGACCAATTTAGAACAAGCCTGTCGCATAAGTTTTTCTAGCGCAACGGAGACAGCACCTACAGATACCATTTTATGCTCACAAACCAACCATGAGCGGGGGACGTCTGAGAAAAAATTTCAGGCAGATCCTTAGGTATTGTAAAAATTGGCACCCCGATATGTTGAGTCGGGGGGGGCTACACCTCAGGTCGGGGGGGCTACACCTTCCTACAACATACAACGCGCCAAACTTTAGCTACTTCTATACATTCTAGATGTAAGCTGGTGTAAAACAAATACAACTGATCTATGACTAGCTTAATTTAAGTGATGATACCAAGGACAATGCGTGTAATAGATGTGCGGGCAGGCAGAAGGGTTCCCTAGCTGCCCAGTTAACAGCACGGCCCCATATCATAGTGCAATGATGATGAACTTATATACTAATATGATTTTTGCAACCTTCGATTACTTTTGTTATACATGCGGTCGGGGGGGGCTACATTTTCATTAAAATTTTTTATTACATGAGTCGATTCTAGTGGGGCTTTACTATGTTTATATCCGGCCTATTGTAAGGCTGTATGCTAAATTTGGCTTTTTTAAATTTAAGTTTGGTCAGGTCGGGGGGGCTACATTTTGCATACCCCATTTTTGACATTTTCTGACCTTCGACCTCATAATGAAATAACTCATGGACAGACGCTGATATTCTTTCTTCAATAACACCTGTACTGATTACGATTACCGTTATATAGCATTTTTGGCGTTAGTGCACTTTGACGTTATTTACCAGCGTCTGAAAGCTGCCAGATTTGACCTTGGTCGGGGGCTACATGTCACGAAAAAAATTTTCGGAAGCTTGACGTCAGCTTCAATGTCGATGCTTACTCCCAAGTTTTTCCGGAAAAATTTGCAAATACCAATGGATCACAGTGAAATGAGAAACACATATATGTATCACGTGCTAGCGATACGGCGAACGTTTATATTGGGACATGTGTTTTTGGCTTCATTTGGCCAACCCGGGTTGAGGGCCTCTGGCTCCTGCTATGTTTGGGGTACAGAGGTCCACCATACCTCGTTATGACCGTCGGATATGCTATTACTACATCTCACAGCGACATTAAATTTCCTTGCAAAAGACTGGTGGTATGGGCCAAAAAGTGCCGATCTAGCCCCCCCCCCGACTAAAATGACATGGTTTCGTGAAATGACCCTGTTTGAAAGCCTATCATGTCAGAGTGTGCACCTGATATTTAAAAAATTTTGGCTGGTTAACTAGTAATTAGCTAATTAGTTAAGCTTATGCAGCTAAAATAGAGAATTTTGCAATATTTGTGTTATTTATTGAAATAGAATCGTTTCGATCAAACCATTATATATATGTTTTTTGGGTGTAGAATTCAAATATAATATTTTTACCAATGATAAAGCCCTATGCAATGTAGTTATTTGAAGAACATAGAATTGAGTACATTCGTAATGCCACAAGCCCAAGCTCCGCTCACAAATGTAGTTCCACTACCGACTAGTTTTACAGCGACATGAAGGTCCGTGTACCGCAATTTGAGATTAGTAGGAATTTCTAGTCAGTGAACTTGACACTGAGAAACTTTGCGATGAGTAACAGCGCAGATTTGTGTAACGGGTTAAATAACCCTAAAATCGTATCGGTCACCCCCAACAAGCAAAACATGTGCTTTACAAATAATTTTTATAGTATTTTTTAAACCTTGGTTCTTAGCTCGAAAACAACTGCTCCGACATACAGCAAAGTATAGATCTTGTGGTCTGTTTCTGTTATTTCGTCGTTAATTCTAATCTTCTTCGTACGGCTCTGCGAAGTTTGCGTATCGAGATATGGGCTCCAAAACACTGGTACTCGTCTGGCTTAATTTGAAAAAGAACCCTTAAAACTTGTTTTTTGCCAGTTTGACCATAAAGATGGATTCGAAGCTCTTAGTTTTCAACTAAAGGGCACACTGTCATCAACTTCAATTTATAACAAAAAAGTTGTCGAAATACATCCACCAGGCGTCCCATCGAAAACGGGAGCATTACGTACAATCAACTCATCGAGATCAACAATAAGGCTACTTTTGGCATTTCTGTGTTGTCACACAATAAATTATATTCCACGAAGTGTGTCCGAATGCAATGTGTCTGCATCTCACTTCGATTTAATTCGTATCGTTTGTAACATAAACATACACAGTTGGCTGTATTATAATATTCAAAATACAAACAAAAAATGCAAGTTTATATAACTACATGAGAAGCCGTGACGACACACCATGGAGGGGAATGTGCAACAGCTGTACCGAGTAACTGTACATATTAGCGTAAAGTCCTGCAAACTGAAGGCACCTATGAAAGAAAAATTAATGTCTCCATTGGATTAAAAGAGTAAAATACCGTATCTCAAAATTTTTTATTTTTTTCGATTTGTCGACTGTCGGTACATATATGGCAATATCCTTCATTCAAATGGTACCCTTATCCAACCACTCATTTTTTCTCAACGAATCAAATTACCCTATACGAGACTAACTTCATTTTAACGACTCGCCTGAGGCTCATATCGGAGCGGTGCTATTCCTAGTGTACCCTAACCCCGTACAGCTCCTTATCGGAATCTTCAGGACGAAAATTATCACTCCAATCGACTCAGTGGGTCAAATTACCCAATGTGTGAATAAGCCCATTTTTTCGGTTGCAGGAGTCTTGAAACTCATATAGATTGTTCTTCCGACGCTACCATAACTTCCATCGCTCCTTACCGAAATTACCCATTTACTCAACGGGTCAAATTACCCAATAAGACACCAACTTCATTTTAACTATTTCTGGACCTCTGAGGTTGATATAGAAGTGGTGCCATTCCGAGGTTACCCTCACCCCTATAGTTCTTACCGGAACCTCGACGAAAATTAATTACTCCAATCGACTCAGTGCTTCAAATTACCTAATAAGAATAACTTCATCTTTTTAACGATTTCTGGACCTCCGAGGTCCATCTGGGAATGATGCCCATTCGACAGTACCCTGACCCATATACAGTACCCGCCAAAAATGACTGTCGCTCGCTCGCGACTCGCTCGACACTCGCTCGAGACTCGCTCGAAATAAATTTGTTCTAAAAATAGAATTTTCTATTAATTTAAATAGTTGCGAAATCTCGAGCGAGCCACTCGCTCGCGACTCGCTCGAGACTCGCTCGCGACTCGCTCGAACTCGCTCGCTCGAAATGCGACGGTCATTTTTGGCGAGTACTGTAGCTCCTTACCAGACAAAACCAACCATTGCAGTGGATTCAGTGGCTCAAATTATCCATATTCAAGTACATACGGCACAAAATGATCAATAAAAGTACAAAACTTCTTACTTTTTTCCCTATATAATAAAAGTGGGACATCAGAGCAGCAACAGAACACAATCGCCATATTATAGCCTCTGTGTAGTGCCCTAATTACTCGATCCTTCGAACGGATCGTTGGGTTTCTACAATTTAGGATCATATGTTAAACCTGAAACCTGTTATATTGTGATCTATTTCTGCTCTTTAATATTTTGAACCTGCACTTTTGCATATAACTTCATCGTTTTTCAATTCACATCAATAGAATAAACGACCTATCAAGGACTTTAAGCATCTTTTCTTAGTGTTATAAAATTTCCTGTGTTAGAAGCATCATTTATTTGCTTAGAACAAAACGATTCAAATGTAAAAATTCAGGTACCGGCGGGAGTCAAACACACATATTTTGGACTGATGGTACGGGACAGCGCGCCAGACCACTCGGCCACGCACAGAAAGCTAGCTATTACCAGAATTTAGCGGTTAGGGCCTGCAAAACCGTTACAAAACCATTACAATTTTGCAAAGACGATTTTAACCACCATTCTAGCGTATGGGTCCTTCTTGTTTGTTTAACCACTGTAAAAATCCTAAAGATCGCTTCAATACTGAAAAGTTGCGTATGTAGCTTTTTCAAAGTCATATAAAACAATAACTGCTGTATTAAGAGCAATCGCATCATCATTGGAGACGATAAATTACACATCGTCGAAATCAAAAATCCAATGCTGCTTTGTTCAAGTTTGTGAGTCAATAAATGTTATAAAACTGGGCATGCTATTCCAGAAATATTTTTGTTTTACCGCATAAACGTATAATTATTCCACCACTTACGCACCAATCCTCTCACTAATAAATGTATGCGATAAATTTTGTTCGCACTTGAAATTTTCCTCTTGTTTTAGTTATACTAAATTCAATACGATAATTAGGAGATCTCAAAACATCCACAACCCACAAACGAGGCACAATGCGGACACACGACCATTTTAGGTTTTTCGACGTGGTGTATTTTGCTCCAACCGCTGAACTCCTCAGCAAATAAGTCCAAATTTATGAGCTACTAAGATGTTTTATGACGATTAAAACAAAGAAATATAAATATATATTTTTACCGAAAAATCGCGCTTTATCTTCAGGCGTTCGGAGAACGCTTCAAACACGTACGGCGCAGTGTTAAGCATCGAACGTTGTTGTCCGGCTGGTCCCAGGTGACGTCCCGCGTGACGAACTTTTTCAAAAAAATATTGTGACTTATCGACACGATATTCGCATACATAGACATCAGACTCGGCGTAGCTGGGATAGCGCGGCCGGCCACGGACATACGATGGTGGATCGAGCACCAGAGCACGCCCCATGATCGTGTCCAGGGGAAGCGTGTCGTACAATGGTGTGGCGAAAACCTAAATTTGAATAGAGATTCATTGGTTGAACAAAAATGATTGATCGAGTTTTTTATGAATGTGCTGTTCTTGTCAAAGTTTGCTTGCTATCTTCGTAATTGTAAGAGAATTGCTCTTGACGTTTGCACAACTACTGATACCACTAACTCCCATAAGCTGCCTATTTCGAAACAAACAAGTACTGGTAAAATACATAGCACGACTATTACCGTAAGCGTAACCGACACCATTCGCGGTATTAAAAGCTAGATGTAGCGAACAATAAATGTATTTCCAACAAAAAAACATACAGACCGTTATGTTGTGCAAAAGAGCTGCTATGTTGTTATACTAATTCGCAACAAAATGCTGGTGAATACTTTGTACATATATATGTCAGGTATATACTCCCTCACATCTTATTTACTGGTACCTTAGTAGACCTCCGATGCGGGGTGCCCTCAACATCTGAACACGGCTCGTCCATTCGTCACGACTAGAAGCCACGGACTTCATCAAAGAGAGCTCACCATGAGGCCACCTTTGCCATGGAATGTCATGGAAAACGGACTCGATCTCGCGTTTGATAACTGGCTTGGGTCATCTGCTGCACATGAAACCTGGCGAGTTCCTAGCGTAGAGCTTCTTTTTTCACTACCTGCTAATTTGAAACGACCAAGATGAACAGAATTCGAGACTCCATCACATAGAAAGATTTGGATTGCGCCATTGCTTCACACAGATTGTTCCGTGCAATACTAAGTTACGGTGTGTTTTCGTGTGAGGAATTTAAGCTAAAAATTTATACAAACTTGCTTTCCTATATTGCCGCTTTTCTTAATTTGAGTGTTCGAGCTCTGTTACAGTTTTGAAGGATTCAGTATGCAGACATTCTCAATGACAAAATAGATACAATTCAAGATAATGTTCAAACGTTGGCGGAAAACGCAAAAAAACTTTTAGGAATACTTTGTTCACACTGATATTATGAAGTTCTTGGTTTTTGACGACTGTCTATCCCATACTCTAGTATTCTGAATTCATATTTTATGCTGTAAATAATGAATACTTAAACCATTGTATAAGACAATTTCATGGAAAAAATAAGTAAAATTTTTTGTCATTTCGTAAAAAAAAACAGGAAAATATTAATATTGTTTAAAATAACTTGCCGAAGAAAGCGGCTCGTTAATTCACAAAACGGTTCATTTGGTCACGCATAATAAATTTAAAAAAAAATTTAAACAGCAAAAAAAAATACAGAAAAAAGTAAAATTTCCTGTCATTTCGTAAAAAATAACAGGAAAATATTAATACTGTCCGAACTACCTCTTGCCGATGAAAGCGTCTCGTTGGTTCACAAAACGTTTCATGTGGTCTCGCATAGTAACATCCAAACACATAGCGTGTGCCGCTGCAATAGAAAAATATACACATTAATTCTGTTAAAGTGCAATCACAACTTCAAACTTTTCGCTCAATATTTGACTGTTATTTGAAAATTGAAACATCTGGTAAATCATCACCCTTAAAAATATGGGCTCAAATATTTCCAAGGTCTGTTCGATGGCCATGGCTGGTTGAAGCAATGCCATACGAAAGTTTTGAAAAGCGTTGAGATGGCCAAATTTTTAACAAAAGTCCCAAAATATATTTTCAAAGTTAAACTCAAAAATATAGTTTCTTTTGACCGCAATAGAATGGTTTTGAGATGTTTTCAGGGATTTTATTATATAAATAGCGATTTAAAAAAACACTGAATTTTGAAAACTTCTCGATTATACTGGTCTCAGATACAGTCCCCGCCAGAAATTACAACTGTTCGTTCGAAAGCTGTTCGACTGTATTCGACATCTATACTGCGGTGCTTTCAGGGTACTTATTATATAAATATTTTAACGTTTTTCAAAACTCTGAACTTTGAAAACATTTCGAGTATACTGATCTCAGATACAGTCCCTGCCAAACATTACAACACTGTTCGTTCGAAAGCTGCTGTACTGTATTCGGCATCTGGACTGCGGTGCTTTCAGGTATCTATTATATAAATATTTTAGCGTTTTTCAAAACTCTGAATTTTGAAAAATTTTCGAGTATACTGATCTCAGATACAGTCCCTGCCAAGCTGCTGCACTGTATTCGGCATCTGGACTACGGTGCTTTCGGGGTATCTATTATATAAATATTTTAGCGTTTTTCAAAACACTGAATTTTGAAAACTTTTCGATTATACTGGTATCAGACAGAGTCCCTGCCAGACATTACAACTGTTCGTTCGAAAGCTACTGGACTGTGTTACACATTTATGTTAGTTAGTATAATGTAACCACAGGTGTAAATGAAAAAAATAACTGTTAACATAACTTACTATAGAAACCGTTCCAAGGTTTTTTGGGTCCACAGGTGGGTCTGGAGCAGAATAATTTTACGTGGAACAAAAATTTTTGCTGAGCCCAGGGAAGTTTCGGATTCAGACACAATTTTATTAGGTTTGCGTTTGCAGTTGGAGGTATTGTAAATTTCGTATGGCTATGTAATTACGTTTCTTTATTGTGTAAAAATTCGTGAAATTCTCGAGCCAAAAATTGCCAATCTGGACCCAGCTTTTAAAGTCAGGATCCAGGGTTCGTTTTGAAAAAATGCCCTCATCCATGCGTATGCGCATCTGTGTGTCTGCGTCCTTCCCAAATTCGAGGGTCGAACCACGGTCTGACATAAAATTTTTTTCAGCTGTTTTTTTTGGATTGGGCATCATATGCCGCAATCCACTGAGTCGATTGGTGGTGTCAGTTTTCTTCTCCGCGTTTCCACTAAGTAGTTATAGGAGTGAGGGTACCCTTCGGGAAAGGAGATACTCCTATATGTCCCTCGGGGGTCCGGAATTCTAAAAAAATTAAGTTGACCCTACATTTCCTTTGGCCCGCTGAGTCGATTGGCGGTGTAAGTTTTCTCCTCGTGGTTCTGGTAAGAAGCCATGAGTGTCAGAGTACCCTTCGGTAGATACTTCAATATGTCGCTCGGAGGTGAGTAATTCGAAAAACTTAAGTTGGTCTTACAATAGGGTAGTTTAACACGCTGAGTGGATTAGCCGTGTCAGTTTTATTGTCTACTGTTTCCGTAAAGAGTTACGAATTTAGTGCATAGGTGTCGAAAGTCCGTCGGCTTAGGGGCAGACAGTCAGCGGCGGGAAAGTCCTCAGAGATTAGAACCCGCCGCAGCCGACATTTTTTCAAATTTAAGTTCAATTTTTCGGCGGGGTTGCCGAGCCTTCGGTGGAGGTGGCACTAATATAGCTTGGGGGTCCGACCCTTAGGGAGGTAACTCCCTATCTAAACCCACTAGTCAGAGTATCCCCCAGTGGGAACATCCGTTATGTCTTTAGGGGTTCAGAACACCGGAACGATTGGTAAGGTTAATTTTTCTCCACGCCATTACTTTATGATAATAGTAATGGCACTAATATTATGCGCAGCGAATAACGTATCTTTCAATGAAGTATGTGTATAATGGGTATAGTTGTAACAATAATTGCGTTCGTTGCAAAGTAGAAATGCCGAAATTACAGTGCTTTTTGCAGGAAACCAAAGGTATTGGACCTATGCGATAAATATGAGCCGGAGCGGTCCATGGGTTCATTTAGGTTGTACACCGCAATTTCTGCGCCTAAAAATAACATGGGTGTCTTCCGATGCATGGACAGTTCAAAACATACTCCATCGAGTGGTGCTTATATAACAAAATTACAGGGACGTTCGGCAACCAAAGTGATGCCGCGCCTATCACCCTGGTATCATGATAAAAATCTAATGTTGTACGAAACTGTCCGAAATGCGTTCGACAAATTTTTGATTTCCAGATTAGTTCCATAAACAGGCGACGACGCTCATATGTAGGTTTTTAACAAAATTTAACATTTATAAACAGCGGCAGCACAATATTTTCAGGGCAATACAGCATCACAAAAAAATGAAACATGTAAGTTTGTTTGCAGCGAAGTACGTACATACCATTTCGTATTACAAAGCTCTAGGTACATAGAAACATATAGCATTATTCCCAAATTCGAAACGTTTCCAAATTAGTTTTGACACAATCACCGTTAAAATTTCATTTCAAAGACAAAAATTATTATCTAGATAATTATAACAATCTATCAATTATTACTAAAGCAAAACCAGAAACGACTTACTTCGGACAAATAAACAAACGCTCGATGCGAAATATTCTCAATTCTTCAACCCGATACCGATTGTTCAAGCATCCGGGACCGGGATAAAATACCCGCTTCTGACATTTTGACGTTAAATGGTCGCCTAGCACGCTATCGTCATCGTCGTCTTCACTTTCAGAGTTGTAGCCAACAGAAATGTCACCCTTTTCAGCACCAGTGATGTTACGGCTGTTATTTCTTACAGAACCAGCTTTCGTTTTGCCAGTAGAATCGCTACTTTGACAGCACTCGCCAGTGTCATTTGAAGATCGCTTTTTTCCAACACTACCAGCCATCGGGGAAAAACTGTTACTATTGCCATTCCGTCCATTAGTTTGTCGCTGACCACCAGAGCTGAAGAATGTCGTCGACTTTGACGAACACCGACTCGTACTATTATAATTGCTACCATCCCTTTTCGACGCGCCACTTTTGTCACTGTTCGGACTTAATGGCCCCGTTAGACCATAATTTCGTGTCCTTACGCTTAGTGGACTAAGTGGTGACGATGGCGGTGACGACCAGACCCGACTTTCGCTGTTAACGCTCGGTTTTTTCCTCGAATTTCTAGTGCGACGGCTGCAACTATCATGCTTTTTGTTATTATCATGCTTTTTGTTAGGCACATTACGGCTAGTTCTTGTGCTGCAGCTGTCTTTCGCCACCACGCCCGTTTTTGCCGCCGAACCACTACTATTCGCAGCGTCACCACCACATAACCTATTTAGACTGCGTAATGCCGCACGCTGTCCTGAGGCCATTCGTTTGGTCACATAAACCGATTCACCGATCCGGACTTGTAAGTTCCGACCGCGCATCAACGTTCGATAGTAGGTACAACCTTCTAGTTTAAGTTTTGGTTGAGGCACTAACGGTATATCATAAAGCGACAAATTATTGTTTGAAAGCTGGTGGTCGTCACCACATGAACGATCGGAACGCGACAATACAATCTTAGCACTACTGTCGTCGTCTGTCGCTCTGTCGATCCTAGTCTCAGGCTCCGTGACCACAACGATAGATTTACACCGATTGCATACATAACTGCTACTGCTGTGGTCAGTGAAACTACACTCAATGCTACTGTAGCAGTTGTTGTCGTCGGATGGCTTTAGCGATGGCAAACGAAGGCAGTCCATGTGTTGCCAGTACGAACATTCGTCGCACTGTATCATTGGGCCTAAATAAATATAACATATTCATGATGATAATGTATGTTACGTAAACAATTATAGTCTCCATTTCACAATAGTGAACTTGTCTATGGATCGGAAATTCTGGAACCAGATGTGGGTACCAGACACATGCACACGATGCGTGGAGAAAATAACTGTTTCAAAACAACCTCCGCTATAACAGTAAACTGTTATCATAACTCACTGGTTATGACAATTTTGCCACATGGACATGTTTATCGTTTAATGATTAGGTTTTCATTAGAAAAAGTATTTATACAGCCATTTTAGCATATATCAAACCGCAGGACCGTTTTTGTCTACATTGACCAAAGAGACAAAAAATTTTGAAAATTAAAAATCACATAATTTGATGTATCAAGTCTCTCCCTATGTTAGACCCACCAAAGAGCTTTCCGTATTGGATATATATACAATACAACGCAAATACAATTACTTAAACACTATTCGGTAACCCCAAAAATATATAGCTTATTCCAGCCCTCTGCGTAAAACAAACTAAACCTGAAAAAATGAATTAAATTTTACAATTATTGGAAACAATTTTTAGCACCAAACATCGTCCCTAGGATTTTACAATACTGAAAAACAACGTTGTAGGTTCAAAACAACGCTATCAATGAATTTAATGATTTTCTGTGTTTCACCTGGAGGGATACACAATTAAACCTTCTAGATACTTTTCCGCTCGACTAAAAATAGACCAATTTTTCTTTCAAAAAAGTTTTTATTTATGGCATCCATAAGTATTAAATTTTTGTCCCTAAACGCAAACATTGCTGTCAGTCGATAGGTTGTTACTATATCTGTGCATTATTACTATATAATTTACTATGAGGTAGATATTTATAGAATTTCCACGATATTCAGGGCCACCAAGTTCACATGGAGGTCTCCAGTTTGACCTGGGAAACAAAATTTTTCGCCCGCAGTTCGATCTGGGGCCACCGCGTACTTCCGACGTAGTTTGGCACTGCTAGTTAAATAAGCCCATCGTTCACTTCAACAAGCACGCTCAATCTGGAAAACCCAACTTTTGAGAATATTTTAATCTTAGGATTATACTTCAAAAACGATACCTCTTTGACAATAATTGATTGTGTAACAGTAAATTTGTAACTATTGATGAGAGGTTCTAAAGCGGTACAATTATTATTATATTCTTTTTTATTACTCACTGAATAAAACAATATTACAGCAAATCTATCAATCTAGCGAAGAGTTAGATTTTTTGCTCAGCCGAGTGTTATTGGAACAAACTTCATCCGTACAGTTTTAATATACCCAACGGGTACATGAGCCTTGATAAAACTTACCGTCATCCTCAAATATCCCGCAGAATACACGAACTTTATCGTCATCGTCTGGATTGATGTCTGCTGCTCGCGGAGGCAACCCGAATGACTCCCAGTTGGAGGCTTGGGTCTCCCACGTAATCGTAGTCCGACAGCTTTGAATTAGTTCTGTTCGATGTTTTCTCCGGTTTCACTGTAGGACTAGTCGAACACATGACAGACAACGGTGCACCAGATGCATGACTGCGCTTGATAACTGGGGCCGACGATTGTTCGCTATGTGATTTTAGCTGAGTCGCTGATGCTTCCGTAACTACTGTGGCACCGGACAATAACTGATTGTTATCCGATATTTTAATTTCATTCGTGGCAATCGGGAACATGCTGTGTCAAACAATTACTGTTGCTGCTTTTGTCATATTTCAATTCAATTTTTGGGTCCGCTTTTGAGATCGTTTGAGATGTAACATTCTGATTTCCGTTATTTAAAGATAAACCGGGTTCCTGATTATCAAAAATTGTATCAGTGTTTTTGTGGTATTTCTAGCTTTAGCTTTTTCGAGACAAAATTTCCAGCCGCAGATGAAAGACTTGATTCTTGTTTAGACTGGCCAAGTCGAT
>JASANE010016646.1:0-56179 GCA_030248225.1 Trileptium ribeirensis | reverse complement strand
CAACAGATGTTATACAATATTTAAGAAATTATATATATATTGGCTGTTCTAAGTGCCTTATGGTTCAAATTATGAAGTCAATTGTTACTTGGGTTAAGTCAGCAACAGTTACTTCTTAAAAGATGCTTTTTCGGCGTCGCCTGTAAAATTACAAAACATTATCATGTTACAAACAAGCTAATTTAGCCAATTTACACGCATATTTTGCAGAGTTTAAAAGAGAGAAAAAATTCAAAATGTTCTGAAATTTAGAAATTGTTGAGTAGCAACACTAAGATTTCATGTTGAATCGTTGAAAAAGAGTTAGACACTCATGCCGCATTATATACATTGTGCGGTGACGCGGTCTATTTTTCCGTTAGTTTTCCGAATTTTGGGGTGAACGGACAAGCTCCCGCTTGTGTCCTGCTCACACCATCTTTCGTCTTGTCCCACATCCCGCTTTTCCAACTTTTGTTCTGTCCCCTAAGTGCCCTCCCAAACTTTGCTCAAAATAAAAAAATTAAATCCCGAATAAGATTTTGGAAGCAAAGTAAAATTTGGAAAGGCTTGACAAAAGTAAGCTTGGAGACAAGACAACAGTTGGTGGAGCAGGAAAAATTAGTAAAATTGTCTTCCCCCTCGAAAAGTGGGGTAACTAAGCGAAAAAATAGATCGCGTCATGTATATGAGTTTCATGTGCTTGCTCAAGGGTATATCGTGAACTCTTTGTAATATCATGAGTCGATGAAAGTAGACTCAGCTCAGAGCTCTCGTGAGCTTTTTTTGCGCAATATACCGCGGTGCCTGGCGGCTGTTTTCGTTCATACCCCCGCCAGGTTTATGAGACTCACTTGGTAGGCCATAAGCATCGCTGCTACACCTATTTTCTTGCATCACAAATCTACATTGTTCTCGGACCACCAAACTCAGACCCCACAGTTTCCTGGAGAGGTTTGTATTTGGGGTGTTTCCTACAGTCTCTCCACTCGAAATTTATTATTATTAAAGTTACAGCGTGAATTTTTTACCATTCGGATTACGTCGATGGGGAGGTGCAGGAAATTTCCATTTTGGCAATATTTACGAGATTTTTATTATTTATTGGGTAACCTATAATCCTCCCTTTCAGATAATTCATTTAGCCATTTTTGATGAAATGTTCATTTCATGATTTCGTGTATTGTACGTTTTTTGTTCTATTTTTGTTTCTATATCTTATTTGTAGCAATGGTTACAAGAACCAGTTAGTGACACCAAAGAGAAGAATACTCTCACCTACAGCTTAGAAGACCGTGTGCATAAAAGTCTGTTATTGAGTTTTCGAGTATTATATTTGTATTCGAGTTATTGCATTTCGGACATAATGCTTTGGGTAAAATGAATTTTTCCTTTCAACATATAATATTGATGCCACTGTGTATCAATGGGCTTATCGTTTCCTACGTCTAGGTAATGAGTAAATGAAATTAACACATATGCAATATAAGTTGGCATAGTTATGTGAATTCATCCACTTTTGCCAAATCTGCAGGGTGTCTTTGCAATTTCTTCTTATTGTTAAAGCAATTCAACAAAATGTGCCAAAAATGTTTAAAATAACACAATACCAGTGATAAAATTTGCTATGAATGTTTCAAAATACGTATTCTAAGAAGAAAAGTTGTAAAGAAGCCTAAATTCAATATATAAGAGTATTAAAATAAGCATTCTAAAACAATTAAAAATGGTGCACGTTTGTATTTAAGAGCAATATAGTTTATATACCTAGAGGTGACATTTACCATTAAATATATTTAAAACATGGATAATATAACTCTTAAAAATTTTTAAAGCTTACCATCTGACGAATCATTAGAATTTTTTGACCAACCGTTTTCCAGAGTACGAAGTAACCCATAAATCGTATAAAATAGAATACAGTAGGAAAGCGTAAACAATGACTGCAGTTCGTTGATTAATGTTACCAGTATGATCCAATCGCAAACTCACAACCAAAAATAATGTAACATTCGTGCAACCATCCAGGATGTTCCAAAAACTTCTTGAGTTGTACCAGAAATAGCCACGAATACTCCTTGACCGAATGAGCTGTAAATAGTTCACCCTAGTTAAGATACATATTTCGATTAAGACGTGTTCACCCACTCAAATTATGATCAAAATTTTATCAAAATCGGACGGGGATTTTTAAAGGAAAATTGCGATGTTTCAAATTTTCAGATAAATATTTGAGCATAAACTTTTACAGATAATACATCTCGTCGACGATTGGCTAAAGGAATATCCTTGAAAACTTGAACGGTGTTCATACGTTCAAATTTACCAAAAAACAGATGCTTTCAAATTGTGATAAAATTTGATCAAACTCTCAGTTAAAATTTGAGCGAAAACTTCAAGCGTGTGAACACACCTTTACTGATTAATAATCGGCTTGCTATGCCTTTGTTTTCGACTTGGCAAAATTCTACTCGAAATAAAATTTCAACCCAGTGATCATCTCATTTCAACGTTTTACCACAAAGAGATGTTTGGTTTTATTAACTGTTTCGCTTACATAAAACAAAAATAGCAAAACTGAAAACAATTGAAATAAATATCGATTGAATTTCGTCAAATATACAGGGAAACTTCACAGCATGGCGCTTCACTGCAATTAATCTTAACGTTCAGAAAACTATTACTGTCGAACTTTATTTTTCTACTTGAAACCAGTAGTATGTGTTAGCCATTTGAAGTGACTAGTATCAGCTGTGGCTATACACTTGTAAGCAACGGCAAGTATTATCCCGAATATCGCTTTAGAAATATATACCTATTGTAAACCATCACTTTTAACATTGCTTTAACGAGAAGCTGCTAATTCCGAAGGATGTGAAGTAAGTTATTGTATGGTGATAAAGGGTTGAATATGGGCACTTCAAACATGACATACAATATGGTGCAGATGTTTAGTATGAATAGATTAATTAGAAAAATTCATTCCAGAGCTGTTTTGACTGTTCAATTTGCATACGTTAATTGCTAGGTATAACCATAATTAAAGGTTACTTGAAATTTTATGAAAATTTAACAACGATCTTGCGCTGAGATAATTATATAGATTATAATGTCAAAAGATAGATTGTGCACGTAGCTTTTCTTATCATAATTGGTCATATACTGTAATTTCCTCCCTAATAGGTTATTCAGTTTAGTCAGTAAATTTTCTTCTAAAAACATCATCAAAGTCGTTTTTAATTGATGAGTTTTAGCTAAATTTTTTTTTTAACACCGCAAGTAAGTGTAGTATGGGAATTGCTCAATTACATGAATCTATTTCTAATCTATTCAATCGCAGTATGAATTAGTACGCGAACAGGTTTTATAAAATTGTAAAACTATTTGTGTTGGTGTTTGTTTTTTTTTTTTTTTTTTTTTTTTTTTTTTTTTTTTTTTTTTTTGTTTTTTTTTTGTTTTTTTTTTTTGTTGGTTTTTTTTTTATTATTTATTTTTTATAATATTTTTTTTTTTTTTTTAAATTTATTTTTTTTTTCTCTTTTTATTTTATTTTTTATTTATTTATATTTAAATCTATTTCTATTATATTATTAATGTTCCAGCTCGCTAAGCATCCAAGGCTTCCTAGCGTATACTAGTAGCTTGAGAACACTCCAAAAGTCACGTAGCGTTACATCAGGTGAGCGAGCAAGCCAGTGAAAAGCATTTTGGCGACCGAGGAATGTTTCATGACAAATCCCGATTGTTCTTGGTGTAGTGAGAGACGCCACTATGCCATAATTGCTGTGAATAATACTGCTCTAAAATAGAAACAAAACAGCTTGCAATTATTTCTACTGGTTATTGCACACGTATGCTTGAAAGTATTGTACGTATTTATGGAACATTCTGTATTCTTACTGATCTCGATAAATTCTCCAGACCAATATTTGCGAGTCTTGTGTGGCGACAAGGATACGTATTCGAATCATGATGATGCAGTATGCCGGAAAGTCATAAAATATGTTAATACAGCGATGGGCTAAACTGTGATTAACGTTTGATGGATGAATAAATGTGTATTTTTTCCAAAGTTGAACAAGCATTTGCCACGTCGGTGTATCAAACCTGCATGGTTCGGAGGCAAGTCTCATGTATCAAGTCTAAGATATGTAGGCGCTGTTGCTCTGGTCTTTAAAAATTCCGCAAAGCGAACGTTTAACAACACACGTGCAAACGTACAATAAACGATAAGCATTGTTTGCGTTGAGCTTGACGACGTACATGTACCCGTTGTACATGAATGTTTTAACAAGGCGTGGTGTAACTTTTATAGAATAATTAAATGTTGCATGTTTTTTTATAAAATTAAATAGGCATGATTTACATAACACATATATATGAGATTTGTGAACCGGTGCCAAAAGTTAAATTTGAAATTTTGTAGCTAATATTGATAAGGTCCACCTACAGTGTAGCATCGCAATAAGCTACATTTGGCCGATGACACTAGCCTTTAATATGTTAAACAACCGATGTATCGCTATCCCATAGTGCATTCAACATGAAAAAACTGAACTGCGTGCAAAGCTCCCACAATTGTGACAAATATTTAAATTAGCAACCCGCTCGACGTTTCATATGACAACACTGCGAATGGTATATATAAATTCTCAAAGATTGTTACTTCAAACTTACTTTAAATTCAAGGGCAAAGTAGGAACTAATTGTTTTTCAAAGTGATGCAGTTTCCTTGAAATATTTAACTTCAGTTCACATAACCAATATAAATGTGATCTGATTTCACTTCATAATCGTAATGCAGTTGTGGTATATATTTTTAGCAAAAGAATATGATATAGTTTTACAATTTTATAAAACCTGTTCGCGTACTAATTCATACTGCGATTGAATAGATTAGAGATTCATGTAATTGAGCAATTCCCATACTACACCTACCTGCGGCGTGAAAACAAAAATTTAGCGCAAACTCCTCAAGTAAAAACGACTTTGATGATGTTTTTAGAAGAAAATTTACTGACTAAACTGAATAACCTATTAGGGAGGAAATTACAGTATATGACCAATTATGATAAGAAAAGCTACGTGCACAATCTATCTTTCTACATTATAATCTATATAATTATCTCAGCGCAAGATCGTTGTTAAATTTTCATAAAATTTCAAGTAACCTTTAATTATGGTTATACCTAGCAATTAACTGATGCAGTTTTAACAGTCAAAACAGCTCTGGAATGAATTTTTCTAATAATCTATTCATACTAAACATCTGCACCATATTGTATGTCACGTTTGAAGTGCACAGATTCAACCCTTTATCACCATACAATAACTTACTTCACATCCTTCGGAATTAGCAGCTTCTCGTTAAAGCAATGTTAAAAGTGATGGTTTACAATAGGTATATATTTCTAAAGCGATATTCGGGATAATACTTGCCGTTGCTTACAAGTGTATAGCCACAGCTGATACTAGTCACTTCAAATGGCTAACACATACTACTGGTTTCAAGTAGAAAGGTAAAGTTCGACAGTAATAGTTTTCTGAACGTTAAGATTAATTGCAGTGAAGCGCCATGCTGTGAAGTTTCCCTGTATATTTGACGAAATTCAATCGATATTTATTTCAATTGTTTTCAGTTTTGCTATTTTTGTTTTATGTAAGCGAAACAGCTGCAATAAAACCAAACATCTCTTTGTGGTAAAACGTTGAAATGAGATGATCACTGGGTTGAAATTTTATTTCGAGTAGAATTTTGCCAAGTCGAAAAACAAAGGCATAGCAAGCCGATTATTAATCAGTAAAGCCGTGTTCACATGCTCAAACTTTTAGCTCAACTTTTGATTAACGTTTGAGCTCAAATTTTGATCAGAATTTGATCAAAATTTGAAAGCATCTATTTTCATTAATCTGAACGTATGAACACCGTTCACACTTTTCAAGGATATTCCTTTAGCCAATCACCAACGAGATGTATTACCTGAAAAACTTTGAGATAAAATTTTGGTCTAAAATTTTGAATCATCGCAATTTCTTTTTAAAATCGCCCTCAAATTTTTATCAAAAAAGTTTGAGCTAAAAGTTTGAGTGGGTGAACACGTCTTAATCGTAATATGTACTCAAACTAGGGTGAACTATTTACAGCTCATTCGGTCAAGGAGTATTCGTGGCTATTTCTGGTACAACTCAAGAAGTTTTTGGAACATCCTGGATGGTTGCACGAATGTTACATTATTTTTGGTTGTGAGTTTGCGATTGGATCATACTGGTAACATTAATCAACGAACTGCAGTCATTGTTTACGCTTTCCTACTTGTATTCTATTTTATACGATTTATGGGTTACTTCGTACTCTGGAAAACGGTTGGTCAAAAAATTCTAATGATTCGTCAGATGGTAAGCTTTAAAAATTTTTAAGAGTTATATTATCCATGTTTTAAATATATTTAATGGTAAATGTCACCTCTAGGTATATAAACTATATTGCTCTTAAATACAAACGTGCACCATTTTTAATTGTTTTAGAATGCTTATTTTAATACGTATATATATTGAATTTAGGCTTCTTTACAACTTTTCTTCTTAGAATACGTATTTTGAAACATTCATAGCAAATTTTATCACTGGTATTGTGTTATTTTAAACATTTTTGGCACATTTTGTTGAATTGCTTTAACAATAAGAAGAAATTGCAAAGACACCCTGCAGATTTGGCAAAAGTGGATGAATTCACATAACTATGCCAACTTATATTGCATATGTGTTAATTTCATTTACTCATTACCTAGACGTAGGAAACGATAAGCCCATTGATACACAGTGGCATCAATATTATATGTTGAAAGGAAAAATTCATTTTACCCAAAGCATTATGTCCGAAATGCAATAACTCGAATACAAATATAATACTCGAAAACTCAATAACAGACTTTTATGCACACGGTCTTCTAAGCTGTAGGTGAGAGTATTCTTCTCTTTGGTGTCACTAACTGGTTCTTGTAACCATTGCTACAAATAAGACACGCTATAAAACGTACAATACACGAAATCATGAAATGAACATTTCATCAAAAATGGCTAAATGAATTATCTGAAAGGGAGGATTATAGGTTACCCAATAAATAATAAAAATCTCGTAAATATTGCCAAAATGGAAATTTCCTGCACCTCCCCATCGACGTAATCCGAATGGTAAAAAAATTCACGCTGTAACTTTAATAATAATAAATTTCGAGTGGGGAGACTGTAGGAAACACCCCAAATACAAACCTCTCCAGGAAACTGTGGGGTCTGAGTTTGGTGGTCCGAGAACAATGTAGATTTGTGATGCAAAAAAATAGGTGTAGCAGCGATGCTTATGGCCTACCAAGTGAGTCTCATAAACCTGGCGGGGGTATGAACGAAAACAGCCGCGAGGCACCGCGGTATATTGCGCAAAAAAAGCTGAAGAATATCACACTCTTGAGCTGAGTCGACTTTCATCGACTCATGATATTACAAAGAGTTCACGATATACCCTTGAGCAAGCACATGAAACTCATATACATTATGGGATGACGCTATCTATTTTTTCGCTTAGTTACCCCACTTTTCGAGGGGGAAGTCAAGTTTACTAATTTTTCCCTGCTCCACCAACTGTTGTCTTGTCTCCAAGCTTACTTTTGTCAAGCCTTTCCAAATTTTACTTTATATACTTCCAAAATCTTATTCGGAATTTAATTTTTTTTATTTTGAGCAAAGTTTGTGAGGGCACTTAGGGAACAGAACAAAAGTTGGAAAAGCGGGATATGGGACAAGACGAAAGATGGTGTGAGCAGGACACAAGCGGGAGCTTGTCCGTTCACCCCAAAATTCGGAAAACTAACGGAAAAATAGACCGCGTCACCACACAATGTATATAATGCGGCATGAGTGTCTAACTCTTTTTCAACGATTCAACATGAAATCTTAGTGTTGTTACTCAACAATTTCTAAATTTCAGAACATTTTCAATTTTTTCTCTGTTTTAAACTGTGCAAAATATGCGTGTAAATTGGCTAAATTAGCTTGTTTGTAACATGATAATGTTTTGTAATTTTACAGGCGACGCCGAAAAAGTATCTTTTAAGAAGTAACTGTTGCTGACTTAACCCAAGTAACAATTGACTTCATAATTTGAACCATAAGGCACTTAGAACAGCCGATGTATATATAATTTCTTAAATATTGTATAACATCTGTTGCAGCTGTCTGACTTATCATTTTTCCTGCTCATTTTTGGCGTATTCCTGTTCGGCTTTGGTATTCCAATGCAAGCACTGTTGTTTCCAGATGCAGGATTTAACGCTAAATCGTTGCTCGAATCAATATATGCGCCTTATTTCAACATCTTCGGAGAATTATTTATCGAAAGGACTGAGGGTATGTTCCAACTTTCAGAGATTGTACAAACTGAAAAATCGCATTCAAATTCTGTGACATTGTTTCCGTAAATCACATTATTATCTCCAACACATATTTTCCGTAGTTAGCGATATATATTTATCTCCTGCTAGTTTTTATGCCATTTATGGCCCACAAAATCAACCGAGTTTACCGCGTACACTGTATAACTTTAAGCTCTTATCTAAAAGACTTATGTAGCAAGAGAAACCCAAACGCCGTTAATGTCGTCTTAATATTTTTCTGGCGCACTGAATTTATTAACTTCGACTAAACATTAATAATTGTACATCATCAAACCAAAATAATCTATAAATGCAACAGTAACGTGCAAGATTGAGGCGACTCTAACTCCATTGAACCAGTCGTTTTTCAAACTTTGACTCAATTGAGCAGATTAGCCGAAGCCGTAGTCATGTGTAGCTCAAATTCAGCCAAAGCTGACTCAAAGCTTAACCGCCTCGAAGAGTCAAACAATACGGCCTAAGCCTAACGTTAAATCATGTTTCCTAAATCAGAATTTGACCCGACTGGGGCAAAATTTGAATCATAGTTTTGAGAGTGCGTTGATAACGACTACGTACTGCCAGCGTGTCTTTGGTAGCAAAAGAGACAATAAAAATTAATTGCAATGAATATATTAAGTATAACATAAGCATAGGCAAGTTTCCTCAGATAGTCGCCCGATTTCAACCAATTTTATACTTTGTTTTACTTGAAATATTCGATAAGGACCCCATAGAAATCAATCAATCATTATAAGCGTGCCACTCCTTGTTCTCCAGCCTTACTTTTCTGGATTAAAATAATAGATTTGCCTCAACCAAAGTCACTGTTCTAGCAGTTAATATTCCGACTACGGCAAACACGGATTTGCGGACAAATCGCGGAAAAGAAAGTGTTAATTTTATAAATGGCAACGGCACGAGTATTACTGTCCTTCGGTTTTTTTGCAAAAGAATAAGGCCATCGAGTTCCATATGCTAGCTTGGTGTCCCTACGGATGAACTCTGATTTATGGCGTTATTTATGGCACGTATCATTGTCGCACAAATAAATTAAACATACGCCAGGTACCTTAGTCGCCTAATCGAAGACCAGTAATGGAACCTAGACACTTTCGCTTAGGAGACACCAAACAGTATCCTAGTGGAAAGTATTCTTACGTCCGAAGCCCGAACAAGCGAAAACTACCAATCAAATTTTGCATTTCTAATTGTGAATAAATAGCCGGATATCATTTTTATTTTAGGCCAGCTTCTTCACGGGAAACAGTGTACGAATAATGTAACCGAATATTATTTAAGTGGGGAAAAGTTGGAATTGTGCCCAATAAAGCACTGGTCGGTGACACTATTCTTTGCAGTTTATATGATCCTTATCAATGTCTTGATCCTTAACCTTCTGATTGCTATATTCGGGTAAGTTATATTTCGGAATTTTGTTGAATAACACTGTTTAGTCTTTGCTAATAAACGTCCGCACGGTTTGCTTGGGCACATTATGTCCCAGATTCGAGATGAGCACCAGCACTACGACTAAGCTTGAGTTCGAAAGCAGAAAAGTATGTGTGAACAGTTTTTCAGGATCATTCCAAATATCTGCTTAATATTAATATCTATCGCAAATCACATTGCATTGTTATGATTGCACATTCATGATCATAATGAGGATGGGGATTATATCCCTGAGGTGTCGGAGACCCCGTTACGGCGCCAAAGGCCGATATCCTCGTCTCTCCCTGGCAGGTACCTAGGCTGCCTGGCGATGTTGCAGCCACCGAACACATAGGCAGCGCCAAAGGCGCCGCACATGCTCCCCGGAACCTGTCTGACTTCTTGAAAAAGCTCAAAATTCGGCACCCTTCCCGTCTGTCACTCCCCGGGACCTAGAATATGTTATGATAATTACGCAAATCACTTCAAAATAGAAATGCCAACTTTTACGGGTTATGTACTTGCACAGAAAAGTTGGCCACGCAGAGTACAGGCCGGTTGGAATCGGGTCGAGCTAAGGTGTATGCGCGCGGGTCGGATATAGTAAAGTCAGGTTGAAACTTTTAGGATTTCTACTGATAACATTTGAAACGCATTCGTTGAATATCCTAAATTAGTATCATGTTAGTTTTTGGTAATTCGGTGGCTGATCTTGCCAGTAATACGTTGCTAACCTCAGCTTATGCGTCGTTCACATTAAGATGCGTGCACTCACTGTACACGGTGACGCGAGAACCGCAGTGGTCCTTACACTGCAGTTGTCGTTACATTATAATGACGTTGTTGTCAGTCGCTACTAGCTTCGTGCAACAGCTGACATTTCTGAACGATGCTTGTAGCGACTATATCAATTGATGTTACACTGGTTGTAACAACATTGTTTAAAGTTGTACGCGTAATGTAGTTACAACAAATATTGCCGCATGATGGTGTAACAAACAATACATCTCTACATAGCTGTAGCAAAAACCGTAGCAGCTGCACGCTTGTGTATCAATTCGTACGCCATATATGTTACGTAAACCCAAATTGTTGAACGCTGGCGCAATAAGCAGTTGAATCTTTACACTCTTGCTGCTAAAATCAAAGTAGTGGCACGGTGAGTTTTACTTACCGATACATCTTGAATACAATGTCTGAGTACCCAGAGGGTGATAGCTGGGTCTTTGGGAGGTTTCTACCTCTTAGGGGCACATCAGATATGCTTGGATAGGGTGGGGAGAGGTAGCGCGCACGTGGAAAATATGCCCTGTTCTCTAACGCAAGAATAATGCTTATTTAATATATTGAATTAGAAAGAATTTTTCATCGTTTACGTAGTTCAGCCTAGAGTATGCCGCTAAATTGGACCTTTTTATTGTCGGTATATATATATCTTTTTATTCTTCATCATTGGAAGGCAAAGGTTATTATCACAGTTTACATGTATAATGTGTGTGTCTAGCACACCACTTCGCACGAAACAAATACCTCAGCTCTTGTGTTGTCTGCCTGCGTTGTGATGTTGTTTTAAAAAAACATTATTTGAAATCAACACCCTATACATTATAATTCTTGAGTAAAACACAGAGATTTTTGGGCCAAAATTTGGCAGCACCACAGAACTAACCACTGGGCCCATATCGACAACTCTGCTTTCAAATATAGGTGAAAAAGTCTAACCATATAGTAAGCATGCTTGTGTCGGTTGGTTTTGAACATATAATTTCATGCAGGGCTTGCAGTGGTGGACACAGTGCATACACTTTGCTTTTGGTCATGTATTGGCCACACGACGTTATGCCGTTGCGTTTGTTTTAGCGCTCTCCAATTTTCAAATTATAAAATAAGTGATTTGTGAAAAATAATGGGGGGGCTAGCATAAAGGGGGTAAACAGAGGGTATTTGTGTCACCAGCGCGTCACTGGGACCAGTCAGTTTTAGGTTTTCGGACAGAGCGGCTATCGCTCTTGGGTTATAGTTTCTAAATCATAATTGCATGACTTTTCTTTGAGCTTCCTTTAGCTTATGGTTTTACTTATGCGTTTGCTTTCCACGAGTTGAATGAGTCCTCCCGACCTGTGAGTTACGGCGTGAGTAATGGATCCACGTGAGTGTGGAGGACTCGGGATTTTGGGCGGTTAAACTCGTGGCTACGAGTTAAGTAAAAGTTCATTGCAGTTTCAACGCCGACTAAAGTTTCCCCTGCCCCGCAGACGAGGGAGTAATTGTTGGGCTCGTAGGCAGGGTTGGGTATAGTTTTATATTTACTTAGGCATTGAGCAGGAATAGTTTCGTAGAGAATTTGCGCTATGCACGTGAATGGAGCTAAACGTCGCGGGACAAATTAACTTAACAAACTCTGGGCCTAGCAACACGATTGATCGCTTGTGAAGTTTTGTTTTTCATTTGGCGCAGAGTCCCATATCAGGCCCACTGCTCCCCACCCTGCGACAGCCCAGCACACGATCGCTATTGCGGTTCAACCCGGTTTTCTTGCCCAAGCGTTACGGTCTGCCCCGACCGGCGGGTGGCCAAAAACCGAGCAGAATGAGAGTTGGATTGCGCTGCACTAGCGTTAAAATATAATCACACATGTAAATGTTGCAGTATTTCGAACGATTGGCAGCGTGAGCCAAATAAGTTAAAACGTCACGCTCTTTTCGACCTAATCTTCCTCAGGAGAACAACCTACTTACCGGATGCGGGTTCGGGGAATATTCTCCAGCCGACTTCTGATGGGAAAGGTTGTGTGTGTAAGTGATCATGTATCTACATGAAGTTGGCTGAGCCTCTGTGATCCAAAAGCCCTGCGAGCAATCTACGTCTGTCATTTCAACGCATAACGTTTTCTTTTGGAAAATTTTTCTTCCCCGTGTTTCTTCTGAAGTGCTTCTATCTCTTCAATTGGTAAAAATGGCTTCCAACCGCGTGACCCACTTAAGTCGGCCTGTGCTAGCACGCACCGTTGGGGCTCCGCTACCGGTTTTGGGTGCATCCTGCGGTCATGCGGTTTGGGGGAGTTATCCGTCAAAATCTACGTGACGTTGGTGGGGAAAATCAACACTGCTACAGTATCAAACTGATTCTAAAATATATATTGCTGCTAAGGAAACACACTATGCTTAGAGAAAGTGTTACAAGGCCGGAACGGCACATGAACAAGGCGTACGTGCAGTACTGATCTTTCTCTGATCGCTTACTCCGTTCGTCCCTTGCTTCTTCCCAAGTTCTCCTTTCTCTTCTATTGGTAAATATGGCTTCTCATCGCGTGACCCACTAGAGTCGGTCTGTGCTGGCACGCACCGTTATCGAAGTGATTCTAATATATATATTGCTGCTAAAGAAAACACATTAGCTAAATTTTATACTGTATATAATAGTGATCTGCTATTAATGTATTTATCCTTGTTTTGATATATATAAATTGTGGTTATGCGCAGCACCTAGCGGCTTTTAGTAAAAGATTTGCCGGTATCCTTTAATTCAAACCATAACTAGTAGGCCTGAATCAGGTCAAAACTTAGTTAAGCATAGCGGAAATATAGGGCTAATACGCGACCCTGTTTAGTCAACAAAGCCAGCAGAGATCAGTCCCATGCCAAGGACATTGGCCGACAATCACATCCCGGGTTAGCCGCATCCCCTTCGAAATTCCGATAATGTAGCGTGCCCTAGGGCCGTCTTTAGACAACCATAAGTCACCAGATTTCCGGCAATGACCAAAGCTCATCCCCAGTAATGCAGGGTAACACGCGGGGAAACCACCCAGGATAATTATTGGAAACAAGGTATCCACACCTTGGCGGCTGAGGAATTGAGGGAAAGGCGGGCCAGCCTTATTACCTCTACCCGCTTAAGGATTAACCCTGCCTCAGGGGAACCTTCATACCAATAGCGTTATGGGCCACCATAGGAGCCAGGCCGAGCACCCCGGTTCACCCGCCAACGGCCTGCCAAGCTAACCGATTCCCTAGGTTAGCCTCATAGGTCACCGGAGAGTCTGGATTGTCTGGCCACCACAGTGGGAAATCGTGGTGGAGCCGAGATCCTTTAGGGCCAGAACTTGTCCTAGTACATAACTGACTGAAAATATTAGTGCTACAATTTTAATATATATAATTCAGCGTAATTTGTAATATAATTGCAGCCATACGTTTGATAATTTGCAACAGAACGCTGAGAGTGTGTGGCGTTATCATTACTTTGGCGTCGTTTATGAAGCATACATGCTCCCGTTTGGTCCACCACCGCTAAATATTATTTCGGTTTTTACGAGTTGCCTAGTAGGACGTTTCTGGAACGATGACATGGTCGATGAATTAGGAGAAAGGGCAAGCTTTTGTAAGTTACAACTGCTAACATGTTTTTCTCGATATTTCATAAAAATGCTAATAAATTTTTATTGGTGTAACATTATGTGCGAATTCCACAGCTAATACTGATGATGAATGTGCCGTGCTATGTGCAAACACGGGCGTCTAATTTTAAGCGGATTTACAATTTCTAATCAAAATGACATGTTTCAAAATGTAAAACATTTTGACACCAAAACCATTCCATTTGAACATATTATCAAGCTATATACATAAATTAATGCTAAATTATACCGCAACCTCTTCATTAAATAGTTTAATAAGCTGCCATATCCACAAATAAATACATATACATAAGTAAAATATAAGGAAACGATCCGGTGTTTAAATCAGAAACAGACACCATAATTTACTCCATCCCGATCTCACTATTCTCAAGTTATGCATATTAAGAGAAAAATATGTTTCAAAACTTACAAATCACAAGATATCATAATTTTTGTCGCAAATGCCTTCGCGCAATTCTGCCAAAAACAGACCAATTTTCTAGCAGCATGGTTGAAAGTTAGGTGGTAAACAGTAGTACCAAAAACTACAAACAGAAACATATTTTTGCTATTAGTTCCGTTCGTTCATCTGTTCAGAGTAGTTATTATTACACAGTAACCCTTTCCGCATAGACTGATACGTTGGTGACTTTGTATATATATAGTTGCGACGTAATACACTAACCGAGTTTGGCGCGTGGCGTGCACTTGCACAGTCCGGTTATGTTCCTTAAGGAACCAAGGAACAGCCCCAAAACAACTTTGTGGCAAAAGTGAATGGCTCCCTTCCAGATGATCCACGTTCAATACACCGCGACAATAAATGTTTGTTCAACATTGTTCGAAATACATACAGATTTTGAAAGTACATACAGTGCATGAAAGGATTAAATGTCGTTGCTATAAACTAATTTACATGTTCTGCGAAATTCTGTGTACCAAAACCCAAATGCTTTTAGTACTAATTATTCATAAGCACTCCTTGCGTAAAAATTTACATGTTTGCTGTTGTAATTATTTACCAGTATGATGTACATGCTACATTTTAGTTGTATATACTCTGATTTGACAGTTTCTCCTGACAAAATTAGTAACGATATAAATTAAATAATTCCTTATATAATTCGTATATATATGTTTGCGTATTTGTAAGTGTGGGTGTTTGCTGTGGAACTGAAAATTATACAGACTGTCGGGCCGAAGTAACCCTGATGCCATTATCGATATATATATACTAAGCGTTAGTATCAGGCTAAGCTAAGGTCCATGGATGTGACATACACTATGCCTAGGTAGGGGGCTACCGCCCCCCCCCCCCGAACCCCCACTCTAAAGT
The DNA here is from genome assembly GCA_030248225.1 of Trileptium ribeirensis. NCBI lineage: Eukaryota > Metazoa > Nematoda > Enoplea > Enoplida > Thoracostomopsidae > Trileptium > Trileptium ribeirensis. The sequence goes on along the minus strand of JASANE010016646.1, from coordinate 40,605 downwards.
GTTCTTATTTTAACGTTATAACGTACCGCCCCTCGTGGTTACTTGGGCCGACTGTCATATAGTAAGATTCTGCAACCAGTAACGCACCTATTCACAGTCCACCAAACGATACATTTCAGCTGCTTAGCATAAAAACAACAATGTTTACTGAAGCATGATAAAGGATAAATTTATTTAAAAGCATATTACAATATATATATATAGAAGTAGCATTAACATATTTTTGTAATTAACATAACCGGCTTTGAAGAAATTTTAACGCTGCCGACTTTTCTGCTCGCAGTAAATATTCAAATCATGTTTCAACAAACAGATCAAATTATCATACGTGTATCATATAAGATGATAGAGCCGTAAAATAGCTTAATTTTTCAGCAAAGAACGTATCAGAAAAAAGAGATCGTCAACTGAACACATTTGAAGACCAAGGCCGGCAAAAATATTTGGAACTTATCGAAGAGCAAAAATCTTTAAAAACATCTTGATGCATCAAACATACATTAACGTACCATTTTACTGCATCAGCAGTATAGCGTCATAAAACCACCAGGAAACATAACGATACTGATAGAAAGTTGAAAATATATGTTTACAGTAAGCTAAACCAAATTTTAAAGTTAAATTTACGCAACTAAATATTAAGTTTCTCTTGGCTTTTCAGTTGTCTTCTGTAGTGTAATAATATTCATATTTTAAACTATATATCTAAACTTAAAACTATGTTTTTGGATCAAAAAGGGTTGTACTCAAACTTTGTATTATAGCATTTGAAATCCCTTGTGTATACTTTGAAAAATTTCTATTTATAATTTGATATAATATATATTGCAAAAACAGAATATTGAGACATAGCTACTCCGCATTCAGTGTGGTCACAGTTCAAGCTGGGTAAAGTCGCATACAGCCAGCAAAGCTACACGGGTAGCACGTTCTTGACTACCAGGGACTTCACGTTCACATTTTGATCCAACATGCTATTTTGGTATTCACTTAAGTCCTTACGCTGTAGCTTTAGAATTATGCTATATTATTTTTACCCTTACATGCGTGCACTAAATATACATAGTATCATGATGCAACTGTCGTTATATTACAAGATCATCGCGTAACAAAACTTTATTCGGCTTGACCTGAGATGTTCGGCTCGAAAGATGAAACTTTAACATCATATCTCTAAAACCTACTAGACTTGAAAGTGTATCTTAGACCGCGACATTAAGAAACACTATATCTGTTTGTTCACTGATATTGAAACACTTGATGCTAAATACAGGACATCCTAGGTTTCCATACTGTTTATAAATAATATTCTTTCCTAAAACGTGTGGCATTCGTTGTCAAGTACCCATTGGTTTTTGAATTATTTTTTAATTTACGGTAGCTCAATCGTATATGATAAGTTTAATGGAAATACTTATCGTAGTCCATATATATATATGCGTATGCGTAACTGCTATATGCGCTGCACAAATAGAAATGGGTATCATGAAATAAGCGTGTAAAATACCTCTTTCACAAAAAGTTGTCCATTATTTCTGAATTATTGGTCATATCGTTTGCTCAGTTATTGAAGAATACAAATCTATGTTAATAGGTAAGCACTCTTACTGATAACATCGCCATTTCTAAGAAATTAAAAAAGAGAAAAAAACGCTTCCAAGGTAAAAAATGGATGTTTCCTTGCAGCTACTACACTACAAATTCGTTCAGTTAAAAAATTTCAAGTCTAAGTCAGTGAAGATTTGAGTCAATATTATAATTCAAAATTATGCATTCAAATTGAGCAAACAACCGTGTCAAGAACTATGACTCAATAATGTTAAGTCAACCTGTCTCAAATTCAGAGCCAATAATTTGAGTCAAGTTTTGGATGACTCAACTACTATTTTAGGTAAACTGAGCAACATCTGAGTCAACTGTTGACTCAAATAGAGCCAAAGTATACCCCAGTAACTTGGTTAATTTTGACTCAATTTTGTAAGCAAGGCACTCAATGTGAGCCGTCCAGTTTTTAAGCCAAAGTTTGAGATAACTTTGACTTAATTTTCCAAGTTAGACGGACGTTAAACGGCCGGCCTGCCGAAGATTGTCTAAGCCGTCATCCAACGGCCGGCCGTTAACGTTTTTCTGTCGTTGACAGGTGCGAAAGTCGTTGGTCAGCAATTGAGGGTAGTCGCTCGGCCGGCTGTATATACACGTTTACTACTATATAGCAAGTGAATTATAACCCGCACCGCTGGAATTTTATGACGATTATACAATCCTCAATAACCAACATGCCCGGATTTTGTACCATCTAGTACCACCTAGTCGTATTTATGCAAATGATATATACGTTTATTATTAGTAAACTAATATGCGTCATTGTTTAATGATTGACCACAAAACCGGTATTTGCCCAAGGCTAGGTATAGCACAGTCTTGCTAAAATCAGCGTAAGCGTAAAAGGTTGCAACAGTACACCGTGTATAACCTTTCGATACAAATCGATTTTTGAACAAATGCTGAAAAAGCATGTACGAATAATAAATTCATATCGTAAGCCCTGAGAGAAGCTTCTTGGCTGTCAGCCGACCATTTACCGTCGCCCAGCCGGCAGAAACTTTTAACGGCCGACGTTTGACTTCAAAACCTGCCGTTGCTCAAAACTACTAATCTATATGTGCGCAATAAATAATAAAACGACACGAATTAAGATTTAGAAATGGATGTTAAACGAAGTACTGAACGGGTAATGTTCACACGTTGCACTAATTATTGACTGTTGATTTGAACTGGCTAATCAATAAAAGCTATATGCCAAAGCCCAACGGTCGCAACAGAGCAACTAGATATACGCGCATCATTTTTACACTATAAAAATTGTTTTTAATAACTCTGCACCATAACATTGTTGAATATACCACAAAATCTCCACTCGAACTGCAAAATTTGTTTGAAATCCGTGAAGGACATAACCAAATATATCATCGTCTTCGTGTTCGCTTCGGTGTCTTTTGTTGCGATTTAGGTGGTCCCAACAAAACAGCAAGATTTGTTCCTCGTTCGATGCCACAGCCGAGAGCTTTAGCGAACTGAGCCAAAGACGCTTGACTTTCCTTCCATTCGAAAGAAAATCTTGCTAGGTCAAGTTTAAGACCGTTCAGAAGGAGTCCAAGTACCAAAAGATGGCATATCAGCTTTTTTTGCGCGGATGCAAGCATCGTAGCTTTGCCAGTTGCGTTTTTGGAACGACTCATTTGCAAGAATTCGCGTATCAACCGTGTCCGAAAACATGAAGGCAGTTTGTCCTCCGGAATTGACACTAAATCGATCTTCCTAGATTCGACTAAAAAGCCATACTTATACGTATTTACAGTTACATACAGAAATAAAAGCAAATCGTTCGCGATAAATTCGTCAATATCAATTCAAAAACAATTTTTCGCGGACAATTTGCTAGTATCTAGTATTTGCTTGTATCCTAAACTGTACTTGACGACACGAACATCATCCAAGTTTTGGGGTTTTATGAAAATGAGACCCTTACATACAAGACGCGACGGTGGCGTGCCATGATTTCGGCTATCCGGATGGTGCTGCGCTGTTCACGATAAGGTCATTTTCTGGGCAGCCGGCTCTGATCAATATCGATAATGTTGAAAGCGAAGTTGTGCCACGATGGAGATCAATCTACATATTTACAATTTAGCTTCCCTGCTTAATAACTGAATCAACTTCGGAAACATAAAGATAAAAAATAGCCAACGCTCACTAAACGTAGCTTATATTACGGAAACGGGTTTCAAATTAGTTCCAATAGTGGTATGGTTGATCAGTTCTACGCGAAATGTTCAACACTTTTAAGTGTACTGTGTGTTGTTTAAAACGCCGATATTAGGTTTTTGTAAAACTGTCAAAGCAAGGAAAAACAGACCACAGGTTGAACTTGGGGAATATGTTGGAGCTGAAAATTCCTAAATGGTATTTTGGTAAGAACAATTACAAAATATGACGTTACACTGAAAATCGCGAAATCATTAGTTCTTGGAGGTGGGGCTCCCAGCGCCATTACAAATAAGGCACATAGGTCACAGATACGTCCAAATGAATCATTCCATCGTTTTCAGAATACTTGATAAGCTTAAAAATAAAATTATACATGGTTTTCTTGGGAGAAGCCAGAGCATACAGCACCATTCCAAAAAACGTACACCGATCACAGATAGGTTCAAAGAAATCACTCCATTTTTTTCGGTGACACCGAAAACTTTATAGTGATCAATGCTCATTAACGATTGTCTTAAAAATATGATATTCATATAAAGGCTTAAACTGTGCCGTTTTGGGACCATATTCTCCTTAACCGTGTATATGACAAATAAGTTTTGAACAATAAAGTTGTAGATTATATCCAGGCGAAGATAAAAGATGTGCAATATTTTTGATGCAAGGCCTCTCTTTTAAGATATAAAACTAGGAACGCATTTTTAATAGGTCACAAAAATAGAAGGGTATCCTTTTAAATGGGGCCTACCACACCACGTGGGTTCCACGCAAGGAACCTATAAAGGTTTTAATGGAACATTTTATGCGAACCGGTGATGGGTCAGACTTAATAACTACCATATGCAAAAAACCCCATTGGAATGTCTTCGTTCGTTCGTGAGATATTTAGAAAAACTAGCCGGACGGAAAAACTGAAGGACACGGTAAAATTTATCAGTGCGCATACAAATAAATGCTTGCTCGCTTCACTCGCTGTGCAACAACAATCAATCTGCACTAAAGGCAGCCATTAAACGGTAAAAACAAACTGTTTTGGTGATTACTCGACATCATGAAGAAGCATATTCAGAAGAGTTAAAAATACATCACTCTTACAATTCAGCTAACATGTTTGCTTAAAAATAATTAGGACCATGATTTTTAATCACAGTTGTAATTTCAAAGCCGTGTACTGAAGCTGATTAATATTTTTAACAGTGATTATTTAAGTAGATATTCACAAAAATTTACTAGGAATTTCGATGTACAGTACTCGCTACTGTCAACTGGCATTTTATGAGGGAGTACTCATCAGTCTAACAACAAGGGAACAGCGAAATATATTTTATTTTGTAGTTAGTACCGAGTTGCAAGCGAAGATCGGCTAATAACGAGTAATGTAAGTAAACAGATTTTAGGCTAGGGGAATAGCAGCATACATATGTACGTATTCGTTTCAAACGACTAAAACAAAATCATTTGAGTTCCCAGAATTTTTTGAGCTAAAAGTAACTGGCGCCAACATCGACTGGCAATGGTTACAACGCATAACCTGTTAACAAGCATCGAACATTCTCCTCAATAGTGAAGGTACCAAGAATACCGAATACTTATGTAGCACCAGAGATTATTGTGTGAAATTCGTCAGCAGCACACTTCGCGTACATATTCGTTTCAAACGACTAAAACAAAATTATTCGAGTTCCCAGAATTGAGCTAAAAGTTACCCACGCCAAAATCGACTGGCAATGGTTACAACGCATACCCGTGTTAACCATCATCGAACATTCTCCTCAATGGCGAAGCTATCGAGCACACCAAATACTTACGTTGCACCAGAGATTATTGTTTGCAGTTCGTCAACAGCTCACTTCGCAAACCATATGGCAAGTACCTTACCCGCTATATTAATAATAAATGAATTCATTTTAGCAGAAATTCAAGTTTCCACTGCTATAATAATATATGAAAGTATACGAAGTGAACGTCCAATATTGCTTTACACTTTCACAACGCAGCACTGCCCACACGTTAGAAAAGGCAGTAGGGGCGATCGTTATATAACATGTCTTCCCATACCGGATAAGAAGCGTGCATTCGAGGATGTGCCTGTTGCAAATGGCGGAGCCTCTCAAATCGATATCCCGTACGAAGTTGTCCACAACCTGTGGAATTGGAAAACTCGGATCACTAAAAACAGGGCAGGTTAATATCAGGGCTAATGATAACAGGTGACAAACGTGAGAGGATCACATAATAAGACCATAATTAATATATCGAATGTGTGGTTTTCTTGCACAACAGCGAAAGCGATGGCGACCACTAAATTCACTTTATTACAACACTATAATCTATCACACATGATTCTGATCTTACTAAATGACAACTTCAAATTAACCATAGTACTGTAATACAAGAGGAACGACGCCCAACGTATCTGTGCATCAGCTTCCAGCGACCGAAACGCCATAAATTTATCCACTACGAATTTCGAATGGCCTGAAAATCGAAGAACATATTATGTACACAATATACTTGCAATACCAAAATACACCAATCAAACAATAAAAGGGAATCCTATAGTTATGCAATATTGACGCCACTTAGCGTTGACATAAACACTATTTCCGCTGGAGTTACCTAAGTACTGCCAAACATTAACTCGACAGAATCTGGGGTTCATCTCTGTAAATCGATCTAATGATAAATACACATGCACAAACTCTCCAAAAGCTACGGATAGAAATAAAAGCAACTCGTTTGTCATAATTTCGTTATGTACAATTGAGCAGCTGCTAATTCGTCGGGAACCTGTGCGCAGCTAATTCTGAGTTTTTAGTAAACCGCCAGCGGAAGTTTGTTTTGTCTGTAACTGTAAGTAGCAGGCAAGAATGTCAGTTCCACTAACCGTAAGAATAACTAAGGGGTAGTGATAGATGCTTAAGCACATAAACGGCAAAGCGAGAACATAATATAACTCACCTATGCATGTAGTGCATACATAGTATTGGTGAGATTACCATATTATATGGCTCGTGTTAACGCTTTGTTCGACATAGAAAATTGCAAAATAGGATGGCTAGCGGGGTCACTTTCAGTTTAGTCGCGCAATAACTCACCTATGCACGTAGTACATGCATAGTATTTGTGAGATTAATATATTATATGGCTCGTGTTAACGCTTTGTTCAAAATCCGAGAGTCATTTTTGGCAGGTACTGTATTTTGCAATTCAGAGTGCGGAAGAGCAAATAATTCTCTCGTAAACGCTGTCATGACGTCTTTTATTGTACATAGTTAAAAACAATTTACACCAGATCATTAATTAGCAATTAATGAGATTTTTCTTCGGATTGGTACACAATTTTGTCAGGCAGGACGACCAAATACCCCCTACTCCACCTCCTGTTTCAACAGCAAGGCACCTGACATACAAAGAGGTTCGTTTACTACCTAACGTTATATATGTACAGTCACGAGTAAGTGCAAAATAATCCATCGAAATTGATCCAAATTTCAATGAAATAGAATTCGACTAAATGAAATTTCTATCGATTTCGTCCGTTTTAAATTTTGCCGCAACTACGTGATTTTCAAATTTGTAAAATTTCAATTATTTTCAATCTAAATTTTGGTAAATATTCTGCCCATCTTCGGCGCGGCGAAGGGGTAATAACTCTCAGGGGATCAGACTACCTTTCGGGCGGGGAAGACTTGGCGACGCGCTGACGGTCGGGAGGGTTCCAGCCTCATGAAGGATAATCTGCCTCTGTTTTCTGAGCATTTGTATTCATATTATATAGCAGTTGAATTCTGAGCAGTAGCAAAGAATTAGTGAAATTTGGGTAAGCCCTTGGGGAATATTTCTTGTAGGAAACATATCTCAAATTTAGATTATCCGATGGTTTTGCGCGAAAACTTCCACGAAAACTTTAAATGTATGGTTGGCTAAAAATAGGGACCGACAAGTTTTTGGCTGTATCTCAACAATAAGTGCAGATACTTCAGTCAAATCAGCTTGATTCTGAACAGCAATTAGGACTCTAATATTACATAATATACTAGGGGCTTATCTCATGGCCAAGAAAGTGAATTCTGAGTGTGTATAAAGTTAGAAAAATACATTTCGTTAAAGTCGAAGATCCAAAACAAAACTCAAATAGTATAGCATCACATATAACTATATAGCTTTGTTCTATGAACTAAATGAGCCGTTGAATCGCTCTAGTCGTTGAGGACATATGACCAATTTGGTGTTCTCGGTGTCCCAAGGGCCCATTTACAACCCATCTTAACCCAAACCCTGCTCAACAGGTGAGGTCAATAGCAACGCAGTGTGTATAGCTATTTATAGCTTCGTTTCACTCACTCACTCAGAATTCAAACAGATATGTACGTATATTCTTCGTGTAAATCTTTTATTACACAAGATTACGCTTGCACGCAGAATTATGACCTAAAGCGGTTTTTAAAAAGGCCCATAAGACCCGCATTAAATGAAAACCTTGGCGCCTTAAACCAAAGATATATACCGCACTTTTTTGGCTCATTTTTATAGGGTGAGAAGCTTGATGTAGCTACATGATGCGTTATTGTGGGATTACATGTGCTGTGACATTACAGCAACCGCAAGAAATAAGTGTCGGCTTTCGAACGAACGAACATCGAACAATAAATAGAACAAAACTGGTTTATTCTCGAACATCACACGAACACCGTTCGAACAAAATTTTTAATATATATCGAACGAAGTCCGAGCGAACATCGAACGAACAGAACTCATTTCTGACCAGTCTATAGGTAAAATGGGGTTTAAGATGGGCCCGCGATACTCGAAATACAAAAAACCATTATCTAGATAAACTTTGAAAATATAATATGAATCATCTTTTACTCATTTTATACAGAGAACCTCTATGCAGCTGCATATGACGGTTTATTGCGGCGGTAATTATATGTTGTAAGATTAAGTCAAAATGGGTTTTAACATACGCCTAAGAGACACGAAATAAACGAAACGGCCATATCTACAAAAGCAATAAAAATATATGGGTCATGTTCGACTTATTTTATAGAGTAATATATAGAACCTCTGTGCAACTGGTTACAGGATTAAGTAAAAATGGGTTATGAAAGATGTTTATGAAACCCGAAATACACGAAAGCGGTGATATCTTCATAACCAATGAAAACACATGAGTCTTCTTGTCGTGGATTCATTTTGTACAACGAGAATGGATTTACTGAATTCTGAGTGAGTGAGTGAAACAAGCGAAGCGATGAATTCTTACAGCCAGGAGTGTGAAATTTGGTAGGGTCCGTTTGTAGGGATTTTTTCGTGTAACAAAAGCATAACTCAACTTCTGACAAGCATACCAGGTCGTGCGGTACCTCATTCGAAAGCTTAAAATCTCTATTTGTGCCCTTTATTTCTGGCCTGTCCACAGTGGGGGCGTGGGGGGACCCCCCACTTTCCAAATCCCCCATGTTCGTGAGATTTTCCCCCATGTTCGTCCCACCCCCACTTGGACGAAACCCCCCATGTTCAACTAATTCCGAAAATTTTTTTATGTCTGAAAATTTATGTTCTTTATTTGCAAATTGTTTTTTAAACATTAATTACCACTATTTGTAATGCTAAAATATTGTTTTTTAGCTTGAAAATACGTTCACAGTAGTAAAAATGCATGAAAATATGGAAATATTTTGTATTTTTAAGCAAAATTTATCCCCCACTTTGAAATTTCCCCCGAGAATGAACATGGGGGGCCCCCGAAGTTCCCCCACCACTTTTCGGAGGGCTGTGGACAGGTCAGTACTTACACGCAAAAACCGATTCCAACTCCTTCCTATATAAAAGAGTGTTCGAAAGGGCCCAGATAGGGTCCCTTGAAATCCCACCAAAGCAGGTTATGGGTCATATATCAACAACCACCGGTGTGATCTATCCGCATTCGAGCTCATTTTGTTCAGAAAATTCAGCTCTATAAAGATATGTATCTACTATGTAGATGTTATTATTGCGGAGGTCATCTATGCTGCAGTCTTGGGTCAAAATTGGTTTTAAAATGGATCCTTGGGACCCCGAAAACACTTAATTGGTCAAATCTCCTCAAACAATGGAGCCATTCGGCTAATATTAGGCTCATTTTGTTCAAAAAGCAAAGCTCTATATAGCTATATACGGTGCGTTGCTGTTGACATCACCTGTCGAGCGGGGTTGGGTTAAGATGGTTTATACATGGGCCCACGGGACCCCGAAAACACCAAATTGGCCATATCTCCTCAACGGCTAGAGCAATTCAACCGCGCTTGGGCTCATTTCGTTCAGAGAACAAAGCTAAATATAGCTATATGTGGTGCTCTATTTGAGTTTTGTTTTGAATCTTCGATTTGAACAAAACGTAAGTATTTTCCTAACTTTTATAGGCACTCAGAATTCATTTTCCTGGCCATGACAAGTCCCTAGTGTAGCTGCATATGATACATTATTGTGGTTATTTATTATTTTAGGTTATTATTAATGAATAATATAATGTTAGTCATTTATGTTGTATAATATATTCAGAATAATAGAAGTATTATAATGCGTGAGTCCACTTTAGATGGGTACACCATAGTTGCTCTTTTGTCAAAATCACTCGCAATCAATGAATCGCTCGCATTCATAATTATGCCATCGGTATTCGCATTTTAGTGAACGCGAACAAGATTTCTGCTATATACGACCACAATTTGCGTACGGGCTCATTTCTCCATTTCCCACGCTTGTCCGCATTCACGAAATAACATGCTGAGCTGGATAACTAAATACGCGGTCTGTGTGTGCAATACAGTATACGCAAAGAACGCGATTGGTAATAACGTTTTTCGAGTGTGTGGTCAGAAAAATATGATGCTAAATCGTAAAATAGAGACTGCCAACAGCACGCAAGTGTTGCTGTATCATAAATCTTTGTTCGCGCACATAAAAAGAAATCGTGATTATGTATATTCATCGCTTTTCCGACCGTGATCTGATAAGACCAAAGAACAACCCAGGAGTGGGCATCTAAAGTGGACACACCCAAAAAAATTACCTTGTTCTGCTACTTCATTTGGAGCTTTCTGCAAGAATTTCTCAACGATTGAAGCAGCCGATTTCATTTCAAGAGGGCTTAAGAAATATTCGATACTGTACACTTGTTCTGGCGTCGAAGCGTCGGTTTTATACGGAGGAAACGCTTGAACGGTGGAATTCTGCGAAGACGGTTGGGATGCGCTTAACATAAGAAACGTTACATTGAAAAATATATATCCCAGCAACGTACATTATATTTTATACTTGTAGCATACAAAGGGGACTTAGCATGGTCAAGTCTGCGATTATATGGTGTTCAATTACAGATAGAAATATAACGCAAATCGTTCTCGAAAAATTCCTAAACAATAATAAGTTGAACAGCTCTTAATTTTTTGCGCATAGCTCACGATCGATACTAGAAATATATTTATGTAAATATGTAACCAATTTAAACAGGTATCACAGCTGTCTTATATAATGTTACACTAAAAGAAAAATTTAGGAGACGGTTGATTGCAAACCAAATTCGCAACCTGTCCAAATCCATGAGTTTTCAAATAAATAATGCTATTTTAAGAGTATTATCAAGAAGAATAATAACTATTCTTATCATTATCATCATCATCATTTATTAACGTCAGTGTTTTCTCTTTTCCAAGCAGTCAATGACGGTCACACCATGACTTCACCGCATTCCTCTACTTTTTGCGATCTATTGCATCTTGGACATTAAGCCCAAGTCTCTGGCAGTCACGCAGCACCATCTCTTTCCACGTCATCACTGGACCTTCCTCTTTCGCTTCTGCCATCCACCTCCCGTCTCCATGCCCTCGCCGGTGGCTCTTGATCGTCCCTTCTCAGCCCGTCCCAGCCATCTCAGAGCACTACTTTTCATTTTCTCCACGATGTTCTCTCTCAGGTCTAAGCGTTCCATCAACTCTTTGGTGTTCCTCCTATCAGCAAGTTTAACCCCACACATTCTCCTAATCATCGCTCGTTCCGTTCTTCTCATAATTTCCTCACCAGTAGTTCTTATACACCAGGTTTCCGCACCATACACCATTGCTGACCTAACATAAGCCTTGTAGATCTTTCCTTTCATGTTCATGGATGAACCTTCTATCGCGTAGCACTGATGAAAGCTCATTAAATTTCATCCATCCGCATTGGCATCTTTTTACCACTGACACCTCACAACCTCCACCACTGTTAATTGTGTCACCTAGGTAACAGAACCGATCGACCTCCTCAATATTACTCATGCCTTCCACTTCATCGTCGCCATCTTCATCTCCATTCCTACACTTCTGGCATACCGTCCTCCCTACCTGGTCACCCTTCGTACTCTTATACACCTTGCATGAATCCATTTTTGGCAATCAATACATTAAACCGTATTCGTCATCACCCTCTTCCCACACACACCGCATGAATCTACCTTAGATTTCACTACCACTTTTTCTCCACCACTTGCCTTCAAGATCTTTGTTTTTACCACAATCACTTTGAAGCCCTCTTCCATGTGATGAAATCTTCTCCTAACTCCTCCATCGATTCCGTCAGCAACACTGAATCATCTGCATACAACATATTCAGAAACAAATCCTTTCGAACCAATTCCGAAAGCACATCAACAACTGTAGCAAACAGGAGTGGCGACAATACTGATCCCTGATGAACTCCTACAGCAACATAAAAACTATCTGACAACTGATCACCATTTTTCACGTTTGTTTGAGCTTTCTCGTATAGCTTCATTACACTCTGCACAAGCCCTTCTGGAACCATCCTTTTCCTGAGGGCCCATTCAATCACGAGCCTTGGAACCCTGTCAAAGGCCTTCTCCAGATCGACAAGATACATATACGACAAGATACATATACAACTTTTTCTTCTTTACAATATGACATTCTTGCATTCTTCTAACAATAAAAATGGCATCTGTTGTACCTCTGCCTGGCATAAACCCAAACTGCATACTATCAATACCGATAATGCTTCGCAACCGGCGTACAAGCACTATCTCAATCATTTTCGTTCCGTGTTCCAGTAACTTCACCCCGCGATATGAACCACATTGTGTTATATTTCCCTTGCCTTTGTAAATAGGTACCAAGGTACTCACCATCCAGTCCGCCGGCATACTGGACCCATTCAATACTTGGTTTGCAACCTGCTGAAGCATTTCTTCTCCATATTTTGACGAAACGACATGTTCCTGCACAACTCCAGATGGTCCACCAACTTTTTGACTGTTCATGCTCCTCAAGGCTATATAAATTTCTGCTTTCGTAACCTCTTGAATGGGTCCCTCAATTCTTTCAACGTCCACCACACCATCCCAATCATTTTCTTGGTTCATGATACTTTCGGTGTGATCCTTCCAAACCTTGGCTTTCTCAGTTTCATCAAAATGAATTTTGTCCTTTTTGTCCTTGATATAAACACAATCATAAATGTCACGTGCCTCCTTTTTCATCATTCGGATCTTTGTAAACATTCTCCCATTTGACCTCTCCAGCAACTCCAGCTCCTTCCCAGCTTCTGTTTTCATGGCTTTCGCAACTACCTTCTTAGCCTTTTTCTTGCTCTTCTTGTACGCTTCTATATTTTCTGTGAATTTGTACAATATCCACTTTTTAAAACACTTTTTCTTTTCATTTAGAGATTCCCTAATTTTTTCATTCCACCACCAGGTTTCTCCATGTCGTGCTGGTGCTTTATTGACTGCACATACTTCTTCTGACACCCGTAGAGCACAATCTTTATACCTTTCCCATGCATCATCTCTTGTGCTACTGTTCTACAAAGTATCCACCTTCTCTGCAAATTGCAATCTGATTCCCTCTTCCTTCAACTTCCATACCTTAATCTTTCTCTTGATACTTTTCTTATTACTTGTAACATCTAAACCGCATATGTCAGCCACCACCAAACTGTGCTGCAGCTCTCCAGGAATAACTTTGACGTTTTTAAGTTTTTACGCCAACCCTTGCTTGTTAGGATGAAATCAATCTGTGTTGATACATCACCAGAGTTACAAGTCACTTTCCTTCGGTTTTTAAACCAACTATTTGTCACAAACAAATTACTCTGCATGCAACATTCCAGCAATCTCCTTTGCTCTTTATTCCGTGTTACGATACTAAACCATCAAGAATCCCTTCAAAGCCGTCAGCCTGCGCTCCAATATGGCCATTAACATCACCACCAATAATCACCATCTTATTCTGCCCAACCAATGTCGATTCATTTGCAAGATCGTCATAAAATTGGTCCTTCTCCATTTCAGATAAACCCGATTGGGGCGCATAGCAACTGATAATCCTTAGCACTTGCTTGCCGTGGGCCAACGTTACCGCCATTATCCTGTTGCTTTTTCTTCTCATCTCGGTCACTTCCTTTGCCAATTACTCCCTTATCAGTATGACCACTCCTCCACTTTCATCACCTCCTTCCCACCAAAACTTATTAAACCGCTGATCTCTCGGGCCGATAAACATGGCTGAGCTTCCTTTCCATCTCACTTCCTGCACACAACATATAGACACCATCCTTTTACACAGCTCTTATGCCACCTCAAAGCTTCTGCCAAGCATCGACCCCACATGCCACGTTCCCATTCTGATATCTCCAATGAGCTACAGAAAACACGATGAGATTAAATGCTACTGCAACACTGAAATGCAGACTAAATGTCTACCTCCATGACAATAAAGTATTAAACATTGTATATAAATCACTATAAAAAGATGTTTAATGGGTACAAAGTAAACCATTCGGTTACGTAATTTTACAACTCGATCTCACCGAAAAACGCCAGCGGTCCCCAAAAATAACCAGTAATGCATTTCATATATTATCCTCCCCATAGAAAAATATATCAATTGAAAGCAATTCCATTAAATCATTTACCCCATTAATTTATTTATTGTACTAAGCCGATTAAAAATCTAGATTAATGGAAAATCCGACATGACTGATATCATTATTAACAACTACTATTCTCGACCAAGATTCATGTATACTTTGCTGCTATTATCTGTAAATTGTAAATAGGTTGTCCATTCTGCGTACAATTTGCACAGCAAACTGGCATCACAAGAGTCAAAATAATTGAGCCTAGGGATTACGAGCCAGCTCCGACCTGAAGGTAGCATAAATACCATGCTCTCCTGGTAACCTAAGCGTCTTATAATTGCATTTTAACGTGTTTTCCATGTCTTTGCAGCATGTATATATTGTTGCCTTTGTTACAAATTATTATCATTTACCTACAGAAAATGCGTACTACATTAGGCCATGCTCTGCATTTTGATTAGTCAATTATTACAATAATCAAAGTAGAAGCAGTAGTACTAAGTTTGGTTATAACCGTCTTTATTCGGATGATTATTTTTGACGCAAATTCAAACTAACGCGGGAGGGGGTGGGATACGGGCGGCAGACCTAAGGAAACCCGAAACATACCTTGGGTATAACGTGAGAAAACTGCCAAAATCAATCGTGGTGAAATGGCCAAAAGCCAACGTCTTCTTCTTCTACTTCTTCCGGTAAGGCAAGCCAGATGTATCGCTGTGCATACACTTATTGTCCCATTAAGGTTCCCACGTATTTAGAGAACCAAAACCAAAATTTTCGAAAAAAAAAACTAGTCCAAGCAGAAAAATTTGCGTCCGTACCAAGACTATAATTGGCAAACTGATTGCCGCGCTCTTTACAAAAAAGATAGTATAACAAGCGTGAATTTAAATAGTACATGGATAAATAGAAATGAAACAAAATTAACTAACTGCAATAACTCATCGGACACCGATTGACTTGCCAATTCGGCGACCTGAGATAGTGATTCCTAAATAAAACATTTCACTTTATATGGTGACACATTATATGCGGAATGCAGAATTATATATAATAAGTGCTGCGTACATACAACCGATAAGAGAGGCACATGTATGTTTTCTAATATGGTTGCACAAAAAAGTTTAAAATACAGAATGTACATCACAGTGTTAAAAATTGCAATAAATACACCCAGACTATTGAGACTTCAGACTTTCATACATTTCGATTTCAATTATATTATGAAAAAAGGTAGAAAAACATAAAAAACACATTTTAGAATGTAAAATCCTTCAGGATAAAAGTTTGCGTGCCTCAGTCGTCAAAAAATCCAAGTAAGCCGTAAAATATTTACAACTACATCATACCAATTACATTTGCTAAAACAAATTATGTTGAGGAAAATGGTTCAAAACGTGAAAATTACCGAAAACAGTTTTTATCTTCTACTAAACAATATGTTAGTGGTATTTATAAAGACGATTCTGGCCCGCTATAAGGACAATTATTATTGTATTAATTTGATGAATGGCCCAGCTCGCTATCTAAAATGAAAGCCTTGAGCAGCTTATAACAACAAAAGTATTCTAATTTGTACACAAGATAATGTTTATCACCAAAATCAGAGCCTCGTCGCATTAAAACGGCAAGGGTGCTAAATTCCAAAGACACTTCTAGTTATTAGCAAAAGTAAAAACTCACTGAGCAGCCAGTGCACATAGAGGAAACAACATTGTATTTTTTCAAAATCAATCGAAAAGTAAAAGATTTTCAAGATATATACTAGGAAATTATAGTACTATTTCTATGAAGCATAAAACAACATTGGATAGAGCTTTTTAAAATCAGCTTTTTGTTAAAATGGAAACGCCTCACTCAGTGCCATCTATAACAGCGCGAAACAAAAATGGGACTAGTTCCCATTCTCCAAATACGATCTCTAAGGTTCCAACGGACCACTCATGTCAGAAACATTTTGCTTATACCTCTACTCATACGTGTCGAATAAAAAATCAGCTGAATCCTATCACAGCGAGTTACAACTTTACAATATATTACTTTTGTGGGACTAACTGTTTTCGAGACACATTCACGGGCAAAAATGTGTGCGCAACAACAAACACAGCAACGTTCGTTTATAAACGAACAGTGCAACTACGTTCGTTTCCATTTAGCTTGTTTATAAACGTACGCAAAAAACATTCGTGCACAAAGATGTAAAATTCATTTCGTTTACGCTCGTTTGTACAAAAACGTTATAACATTCATTTGCGTTAACGTACGTTCACGTTTCGCATTAGTTTTTTACGTACATATTTTTGTGCGCGACTATATGTATAATAAAAGCTAAAAATACCGCAGAAAGCGAAATTTTCTAAATTTTGCCTATGTGAAACTGTAGATCTTTGGCGATAAATGATGGGCTTTGATAGCATAGGTGACCTAGGTTCGTCGGCTTATGACAGGCAGAAAGAAATGGTTCGCCGGCAGGAAATAAGTCAGTAGAAGAGTAAAATTTAAAAATTTTTTAGGAACGTGTAATATTTCCGAATTTCGCTTAAATTTGTCCAAAATATCCCGAAGTTTTGCTAAAATTTTCGTCGATTCTTACTAACTTGAGCCAATTTTTAGCTAAATGTTCTCCAATTTTTGTCAATCTTCCGCGTAGTATGTATATGACTTCATGGGATCCGAATCTTACGCTATGTATATTGTTACCTCTACGGCGCTGCAAAGGATTACGAACAATGCTAAATTTTGCCAGCAAAAATAACATTTTCCTTTTTTCTTTATTGATAAAACTGTAGGTAGACAGCAGGGAGTAACCGGAATTCCGGTTCCGGTTCCGGTTCCGGCGAAAATCGTGTTCCGGTTGCGGTTCCGGCAAAGGGCAAAAACCATACCGGAACCGGAATTCCGGTTTAAAAATTTTGTTTGAAATTTTTCACATTTTTGCTTCATCTGTGATCCAAACATATGTAATATATATTATACAATGATCAAACTCCAATACAACCGAGCCAAAGAAAAGATTAACTAACCAATTTGCCGTGTGAAACGTAAGTAGGGCACATAATTTTAGCAGGAAATTTGCATAATTACCTGCAAGGAGTTTGTTAAATCAAAGGCAGGTCGATGCTTGTAGCAGCTATTCTACACATCCAGAAGTCTGTGGGATACATTTAGAATTAAACCGGTCCAACTCGGTAACAAGATTGTGGCTTACGCAGAAGTACTTAGCCTATGCTTGGCTAACATAAATTGCGTCAAGCACCAGCCAGTGCGCTTTAAACTTTGTAAATCAGGTGAAACTGAAGTAACGTTATCTGCAACGCAAGCAGAAACTGCTTCCTTGGCAATGAACTGTATTTATTGAAACTGTGCGAACAGCATCACCTGTGTGTCTCATCTATAGCATTCTGATTAGAAAGTTATCATCATTATCATCTAACTGACGGGTACTGTTTGTCCAACGCTAGCCTAAACAGTGTCTCTGAACACCTGATCAGAAAATTACCTTCTATCTATTATTTTATCTTAGAATCATATAAACCAATAATTTTAAGTTTGCTACAGAAGAACATGCAACAAACGTATGTGTAGTAAAGGGGAGGCGACTGGAGACAGATCGAAAAGTGTGTATTCTACGCTCCAAGCTTTTGTAAGCACATTCGATTTGACGCAGTATACGCAGTGGTGTATAGTGGAAGGGATTTCTCTTTTTTGCTCTGAATGTCTAAAAACCGACATATTTGATCGATAAATAAACATTATTAGCTTCCTCAGTCTCTTTAAAGTTTCAGAAAGGCAATAATACCATCGCAATACATTAAGTTTAATGTAAAAGTTATTTTTAATGCATTTTAAATCCACTATACCTTCATTTCTTCCATCATTTGTTTTACTATATATAAATTTCGAAGACCAGGTTCCGGTTCCGGTTCCGGTTCCGGATCCGGTTTAAATGGACGGTTCCGGTTACTGGTTCCGGTTCCGGTAAATTTCGGTTCCGGTTATTCCCTGGTAGACAGCTAAAGTGGATTTTCAGTATTGCTGTATATGGTGACGCTAATTATTATTTTATTTGCATGCATTACAAGCGGAACAGTCTACATGTGAAAAAATAATTATTTTCCTTAAATTTGTGAGTTATAAAAAATTCTTCGTCTTATAGGTGCAGAAAAAATACAAGATTCTATGTATGATGACCTTATATGTGCTGAAAACGCCCGTAATGCCATTAATCTATTACAGATGATACATTACTGTCTTTCCGTCGTCACAGGAGTTACTAGTTTTTGTCGAGTACCGTAAACAGGAAACACTAACCTCTGAAACCATGTTACGCTTTCGTGCAGAAATAATTTGTTTGATCTTCTTACCACCAAATTCTAAATTTAGTTGATTTCTCTGTTCACTTGACGTAAGTTGTTGATCGATGGTCGAGTCAGCAAAGTCATCCAGTCTTCAAAATCATACATAATTATTGCAAGACAATAACAAAGATTACAAACAAACTACAAACGTAAACACTTATAACATTTTTAAGAAAATAGACCCGTTTCAACAACATAACACACATTTATATAAAATAAAAATGCGTACGTTTAAAAATTCAAGTGACAGTACTATTGAAAATGAGATGAGCTATTGAATAAGCAGTAAGAAACACACTTCACTACTAACAAGTATAAATCACACATTTATGTCAAATCAAGTATTAGTCACACATTTATGTCAAATTAGTATATACTTACTTCGTTTTTTCAGACGCCGGGTGAAATTCTACAATCTCTGCAGGGAAGAACTGGAACTGGCCTGTAGTCTTATTGCAAATGACAGCCGCATAATCAGTTCCATCGTTATTAGCCAACGATTGACCACGAAAAATAACACCATTTCGAGCAGCCATTCGATAACGCTTGGCATCGGTAGTAATCTTTGTATTTTCAAAAGCAGCTTCTTCCTAAACAGTTTGTAAATTACATATACCAAATCAAAATATTGTGAAAACAGCGTTGCTATAACAATACAGTTTCTGCACATAATAGAATGTCATAAGGTTGTATATAATACAACTGTGGCCCGGCAGCTATGCATAATCTAATGTTGAAACTGCCCATGTTGTTTTATGAAGTGGCAACACACAAAAATCGAATCCAATTCGTTAAAGTGGTCGGAGTCATAGTAACTTTACTCTTGCAGTTTACCTCAGAACAAGCATACTTGTAGTCTCGTAAACGAAAATGCAAAGACAATGTTCGCAAGCTATGCACATGCCAGTTTACATATAAGTGATACGAACAAAATATTTTGCTCTTGTACTAGCAGCTTGTCTTACCACCAAGGTGGTGAATTCTGAGTGTTAAACATGTTATTTAGCATAGCGTGCGCAGCTATATTAAGCATAAACTTACAAAATGATTCGAACATCTGACATGTTGCTAGAATAGTTGAAACATACAGTAAAGTGGGGCTACTAGGAACAGTTTGAAAATTCGATTTGAAGCCATGTATGTTGTACATGAGAGACATTCTATTCAGACATGACAGAAATTCTATTTTGCTTATTCCAAGTAGCCCCACCATTCCAAGTAGCCCCGCTTTACTGTACCCGCTTATTGAGCATTTCGGGATTCATATGTGTAATTACATGCATATAGAGAACAAAATAATCCACAAAATGAGGCCAATAACGCCCGACCTTAGCATGAATATTTTACGAAGAGGAGCTTTTGAGGGTTGGATCCAACACTCGAGGCATAGTACAAGACAGAAATAACTGTGGTATTTCGCGCGAATGAGCTTCGAGTGAACATTGAGCTAGCAGTGTTATGAAACGTTAACAGTGAGCCATCATAGAGCGAACATCAAACGAGCAGCGAGCGAACAAGGGACATCTCTGAAGGGTACTTACTATAGGAGGTCAGCGGATTCAAATAAGGAGCAGAGAATTTTTAGAACCAAAAATACTCAGCATGATACAATCGCATATTGCATACACATTGCATTATACATATAAGTACTGCCGTAAGCACGATAAAATAACAGCATAACGGAAGTTACAAGCCACAAAGCACATTATATGTACACAAATCGGATCACAAAACATGCGAGTTCAAAAATAACTGTCCCGAAAACAAATGTGTAAAAATTTCGGGGGAGAGCACAGAAAATCTAGAGGATCCGCATCTCTTAGGACGGCGGGCACGTTTAGCGTTTGTCGCGGAGAGTTAGGGTCAGAGGTACTCAATTCCGCTGGTGGAAAATTGCCGTTTTCATGTATTTTTGATCCCATAGCCTCATTCAAAAAACCCCGCGAGCGTGAATAATTACAATAGCAGCGCACCATATCGACCATGACTTGCTCTGCAAAAAGACACAACACTCATATAGCTCGAGCAGTTATGGAGATATTGCTGTTTTCGTGTATATAGATCTCGTGGGGCCCATTCAAAAACACATTTTGGCCCAATGCTGCAGCGTAAATAAGGAAAATAGTGCTTAACATATGCATATAAAGAGTATGGACTTTTTTCTACGCAAAGTGACAATAACACTGTTAGCTCGAGCGATATTATCGTGTTCGTGCATATTGGGTCTCATGCACCCACTTAAATAACGATCTTGACCTAAATTCCACATCCTGAAAGACCCGCGAGTTTTATTTATTCTACAATGCGAAAGTTGACTCAAATCTATACACCGTTTGTTCAGATATAATAAATAACGTGAGCTTTCAGGCATAACTCGACAGCCCTTGCCATGTCCTTGTTGGGGAAAGGTGTAGTAATCGGGTTACTAAGTATAGTAATTCGGGTGTAGTAAGAGCACAAATAGAGATTTCAAGCTTTCAAAGGAATTATCACGACAGTCAATCCGCCCAGCGAAATTTTGCAAGTGGGCGTCTTACGCGTGAGTAAACTTACGGTGACCCCACCAACTGCTATTGTGTCATTACCGATATCGAATTGCAAGCCCTTGTTACGAAAAACAGATTTAAATTGATTCGGTTTATCGCTAACCGAAAATTGGCAAAATCAAATTCAAGTGCCAGAAATTAGACATTGTGTTCGAACAGAATTTCGGCGATTTCAGTTTGCAGAAATTCTGTTCCCTAATGCATTATCATTTTAATTTGGATTATACAGTGTTCGCGAACAAATTTAATGCAAAAGTAACGTCACAATCAAATCGACAAATTTTCGTTCTCAAAAATTTGGGTAATCTTACTTGAATTTTCGCGAACACAAAATGGTTAGATTTCAATCGGGAGCGCTGTGTTCGCGAAGAGATTTACGCCGAATTTCAACTGACCAAAAAGCGTTCCGTAACAAATTTTATCTAAAAATACAAAATAATAAGGTTGGCGGGCCACCTTAAGTTTACTCGCGCATTAATATTGGTAAAATAGAGCAATCTTTGTAGCAGAGATCGGTTACAAGCAATCACCCCGTGACCCTGTTCCATCTCTAAAATGCGGGTTATCGACTTCGTTTGGTAGAGCAACTCATTCGCTACATTGCTTGTATGATGGTGAAGTTGCCATTATTTGCGCTACTGGGTTGGGTCAAAATGTGATTTGAAATGGGCCTAATGAGAACCAAAATACACGAAAACGGCAATACATATAGCCGCACGCGCTTGTTATTGGTCTCATTTTATGGAGGTAATCATGCTCTGCACATCTCGATATGGTATGCTATTTTCCTTAAAATGCAGAGTTGTGATCAAAACAGGTTTTGAAAGGATCCATGGGTCTCATCAAAATACACGAAAACGATAATATTTACGCAACCGCTAGGGCCATGTCGGGGTTATTGGTCATTTGGTAGAACAATATCATTCTTGCACTTGCACATTGTGAGTCCCTAAATACGCAACAAGGTTTGTACATATTCTCAACTATCCGAGCAACATGGCTGCTGTTCGGCTCACGTTGTAAGGTGATGTTCAATATAGCTGTGTACGTCTCTCTAAATTACTCATTCCACACTTAGAATTCACCACCTTGGCAATAACACAAGCTTCTAGCCGAGCTTATAAATATATATTATCGTTTAAGTACCTGTACTCGCTACAATTGATCGCTGCTCGCAAAGTGTTCGTGGAAAATAAAATTTTATTTTGAATGTTTATAGTTTGTTTTTACGCTCGTTGCCCGCTCGCTCGTAAAAACCTACGATCAATTGCGACGAGTACTGCAGCTCACCTCAATTACGGGAAGGCTACTGGCGAGTTTACCATTTGGGAAATAACAAATCAGTGCTGTCTCCTCCATTATCACAGTACACTGAAACTAAAATGTTGCTATATACAGTTGTGATCAGAAACAAAAGCATATTTTTCGCGAATCGTTGGCCAAAAGCTCACGAATGATTAGCGGAAATTTTCGTTTATTTATGACCGTGAAAGTAATGTACTACGTAGTAGTAGCGTACGTTGAGCTGTCGCATACAAATCGATCGAGAGTGCACTTACTAGTTTTCACCTGGATTTATTTTCCAACAGAGCGTGTAGTGGAAGCACTAACAACGATGCAGCCAAAATTTTTGGCAAGTCAAACAACGCATACTTATCTAATCTACCTGTGTCAGTTCACACAAACTACCGTTGGGCCTTTAGTGCACGAAATTCGAGGAAAATACGCAATTTTTATACCCATGCCACAACTTTATTGAAAAGAAAGAAAACTTATTATTGTATTTTGCCATAAATAGTCCCCTAGTTGTGCCTTTACCACTTTTGGCTGTGCCTAAGCTGAAGGTTGCTCTGTGGACGCTCCAACCCAATGTCTATTCTTTTCTGAATTATATTTTGTAATTAATTATTGTGAATATATTATTTTGAATTATATTATTGTGAATATTATTACATACAGTACTCGCCAAAAATAACCATCGCATTCGAGCGAGCGACAGCCATTTTTGGCGGGTACTGTAGCTAGTCACTACGGTCTCAAATTATGGCTTTGCTTTCTGGTTGGCTATTTTATTTTTCAAGTAGTAAAGTTGAATTTTTACGCTAGTTGGAAATTCGCTGACCGAGACTTATTATGCAATCTAGCTTTGTCAACTGATACAAAATTCTTCATCAAGTGGGGTGCACTACATCAGGGATTGTATCGCAACTACAGAATTATCGAAACACAAAACCAAAAAAGATAATATTGGTTACTTGCGCACCTAGTGCAAACGGAGCGAGTAGGGTAATCATGCGTTTAGTGGACACCGCACAGTTCCAAATTTAGTTTCCCCTTCAAAGTTCCGTAATAATTATAATACAGCCGTATTACATTAATGGCAACGCTACGGCCATTTTAGTACAATATAAAAAACACACAACTCTTTATTTCTTCTTTCAAGGACCAAAAAAATGAAAATTTGAAATTTATAAATCGCTAATTTTAACATAATTTGAAGAGTTAATATGTACTGTATAGACCCTCAGCAATGCCTGATTTCATGCATAGCACGAAAAAACAACTTGTTTTCTCGTACTTAGCAACCCCGAAAACCTTCACACTCATTATATACACCTGTATAGTGGCTAATTGTTGAACCCAAAATTTGGTACCACAACCGTCAACCACGCTTACTAGCATATCCAATGCAGCGTTAAAATAATGAAATCATTTAACGGATTAACTATAGTTCACTCCAACTAGCAAAAAAACTTTATTTCGTCAAAATTTTGAAAATTCCAATTTTTTATATATTTTTAACCTTTGGCTCACAGCTAGAAAACGGCTGCTTTCCAACAACAGCACTACTGTGATTCTCAACGAAGCGGTATTCATTTTTCAAACTGATGCGTCTAGCAAGAACTATATCTTAAAATGTTGCAGCCCCAAATGATAAAAATCAAAAAGTCTGCAATTCTTGTCGATTTTGCGTGAATTTAAGCATAGCATGCACAAAACTGCAGTTATCGCCACAATTGCCCCTCGCCTTACGAGCCAGCGAACAGAAGCCATTTAGCATTTACATTATATTAGCAATATTATATCATTTATATTATTTTTACATAATTAATATTTATCAATACAATTTATGAAATTCCAACATATGTAATATTTTTTCTAAAAGCAAGTTGTCAGCGAGCAACGAGTGACGAAACGAGACGCGGTTAATTGTGGCGATTACTGTATTAGTGCATAAACACGTTCTGGTATACGTCGAAAAAAACTACGAAACTCCATCAATGTCGTAAACAGTTGCTTAATACAAACGGAAAATTTTTGCACATTTATGCGTTATTTGAGGAAAATTCACTGTCCGTTTCAACAATGCAGTACTCAAAATCTGGCATATCTTTAGTCTACTGATGTTTATTTAATACGAATTGAACTCTACTTAGAACAAGCATTTATATACTAAAAATAAAGTACACGTGGCCTTAGAAATCACGAGTGCTAACATAATCTCTAGCTCTCCAATCACAGACTAACTCGCTTAATTATACACGTGTTGTTGAGAAGTCTCTCAGAATTCTTTTTGACTCAGATTCCAAAGCTGGAACACCTGTTGTCAAACATAGCTCTGTGTCCAATTTCGAACACCCACAGAAGGGTGTCGAATGAGGTTCACGAACTTCATGACCAATCAAAAATATTAAACACGTACAGAATTAAAGCAGTCAATACTGAGTTATTGATGGTCTAGCAACCTTAATGCCAAGTATAAATGCGGAAACAATGTTGTGGACTATGCTAAGTTTAAATACTTGCTGAACATACTGCTGAGTTGTTCGTATCGGGTAACTGAAACCGTTATACTAAGTTCACAGAACAGTACTGCAACAACCTGAACTTCGCATGAAACTAAATTATTCTATTACAATTTGATAAGAATTGAACCGATGACGTGCTGGGCTCCCCATTCGCTGAAAATTTTGCCATGGGGCATGAACCAGGGGGCCTCCCTGGTTCCGAACCGGGAGACGTCCGATTTTGCCAAGAGAAAAACGGTTAAAAATCGTGTCAGAAACACTGCCAAAATGCGTTTGATGGAGAGAAAAAGCTATTTTGAAACAAATTTTGATAAAATTTGAGAAATTTTTGGCTTCAGAACGGATTTTAGTACAAATTTTGATCATTTTTTGTATTTTGGACCGAAAAAAATTTTCCAAGAGGCGATGAACCGGGGGAGCCCAAAATTTTGCCAGTGGGCACCTATTCTGAACCAGGGGGCACCGAAAAATGCTAGCCCCCCACAATTTGGAGAGCCCAGGACGTGCACTTCACATGACAAATCACACTTGTTTTAATCAACCGTTGCCGTTGCATGTGCACGAAGGCGAAGCTGCCAATCAGCATATCATAAGCGCGCTAATGAAACGCATACATACCTAATAACATCATATTTATGATTTCTACATAATTGATGTACTTAATTTTCATTATTAAGTTGCTTCATGAATTTGTGCTTCGAGTAGTAGTGAACAAACCATCAAGCTCCCACTAGTAACTTAAGATCGACTACGCCGTTCCTCGGATCCCTAAATCTCATCACACCAGGGAATATCAACAACACGCGGATAATGCAGCTAAGAGAGTTAGACATTTAAAGAACTAAATTTTGTATAAAATTGCCGTAGAACAATCACATATGTGAAGGAGATTGTCAATTAAGTTTTTATATTATATTGGATCAGTTCCTAAACATTTGTCCAGCTAGTGCCATAGAGAAATCAAATGCGTGAAGAGACTGTCTCACAATTATACTTTCATGTTATCCTGTGTTGGCGCATAAAGTATTGCCTCGCTAGTGCAAACTTCATTCCAGCATCAATATCGAAATCCTTCCTTGCTAACTTAAACCCGTATCTATGTATACTCTGTCACTTCTCAGGGAGATTTCGTCACCATGAAATCACACCGTTAGTGCTTTATAAAACGCAAATCTGTTTAATGGTTGTTACGCACATGGCCTAAATCATATACACTTTTCTCATTACTTGACTAAACATTAGTTTTTTTATGCGTTCTGTAGGAAACCAACGTACAGTACTCGCCAGAAATTACCACTGCTCGCTGGATGTTCGTTCGATGGTCGCACTGGGCGCTGTTTCAATTCTTGAACAATACGTTTCGAATAATTATATACACGATAGTTCATATATTTCTTAAATATTCGTATTTACCCATATTGTTAAATATTTTAGACAGGTAGATGCTCTGTATACTACATGTGAAATAAAGCTAATCTTTTATTGTTCTCAACGTTAATTGTTAATATTATTGCATTATTGTTGATATTGCCAGTCTACGAACACCTTATGCATAAAACTGAACAGCATACTGAGAATGGAATATAAATATTATGTACATTATTGTATTTGCGTAAGATTGTAAGTATTAGTATTGAAAATTAATTTAGACTGGTGTCATCACGATTCTCGCTTTATGATCACTCGCTGGTCGTTTGATGTTCGCGCGCTCGAAAACCGACAATCATTCCTGGCGAGTAATGTGCAAACAGCACTAATTAAAAAATTCACTGTCCAACAGTGTCTTACAAATTTTGCATTTATTGAAATAAATGTAACGCAAGATTTACATGCCTAGACTGCAGTTTGAAACTGTTGCTTCTTTACGCTAAAACATGAACCACTGCCTCCAGTTACTTTATCAGTCTTGCAGCTCACTCATCACATTTATAAATTTTTGTTGCTTGTTCGTAAATACTTGGAGTTTGGTTTTCTTTACAAAAAATACCAAGGAGTCCTTAAGCTGATGAACCCGACGTAATGTGAACACGTGATTTTCTGATCTGCAAATTATCAACAGCGAGTTTAGCCCAATCGTGTCTTTCTCCGTAAATTCAGCGACAGTAAATGTAAGAAGCCGACACTAGACGGTGAACTGTAGGCGTCTTTCTCACCCTGAAATATTTCAAATGGGTCATAGGCCATCAGTGGCTTTATACACAGATTATAAGTTGCTAGTCTGTTGCTTCACCATGAAAAACCAGACATCAACGATTCCCATGACTATCATATATCTCTGTGTTCAACATTACGATCTGACACGTAGTTAGTGCAGAAACCATCGTGGCTGACTGCCTTTCGCTTACGACGGTGGCTGAAGTTCAAGCGATGCCGACAATCTATGAAACCAGATGGGCAACTACATATATATACAATGGTTTATACCAAAATAAAAATACTATATATACCAAATGGTTTAAACGATTCCAGTGACTAGCTAATGTTTGATTCTGCTTAAATTAAAAAATATACAAAAATACGAAACAATGCAATTGCACTATACATAACTATTAAACCTCGCAGATCGATGCAATTTGCAACCTTATATATAATTGGATTAACCTCGGGCGTAATGTATGTTGCGGCCCTCGTATACGTCAAACTTAATCAGATATAATTGTGCCGAAAGTGTCCAAAGGGTATGTACAATGGACGAAGTATAGGAATCACTGCTCGATGCCACACACAATGCACATCAATTTTATTAGCATCGCAAAATGAATATATACTGCAAATAGTATTTGTGCAAACCAAAACGACGAGACACTGAATCCTATGAGGCTTTGATGTCTCTTTTTAAAGTAGATATATAATGAATGGGTCCAATAATGCCAATAACTCAAACAATCTATCACAGCTGCTATTTAATGTGTATAATAAAACGGCATTATATAATATTCAAACCAACGCAGATACTACCTTTTCAGTAAAACCATCATTATGGCGTTTCCGCAATTTAAGATAAACCGAAAGTACTTTGATATATTCAAATGCAAATACTAGTAAATACCGCGCGTAATAGGTATAGTATATACACAGAAACAATATCTTCAAATTACTTTTTCAGTACCACAATGTCTAGCTTTTGCAAAATAACCTAAATTTTGATTAACCTTTCGCCGCATAAAGAATCTGAATTTCCTGCAACGTTGAAAAAACTTTTGCCGCTGCGGCAAATTGAACTGGGATGGTTGGTTTGCGATATTCGTACACTATCCACTATGCTATCTATTATCTGTTGCTCGGTTGCTGAAGGAACCTCGCAAAGTGAGCAAACCACACATGTGCAAACGCACGCTTCACGACAAGTGTATCGCAGCACAATGTTTATCTGACCATGGTTGCAAAGTGCCTCCATGCTTACTCGCCATAGATCTCTATTCTTAGCGCTCTGGACCGTGACATTCAACGGATCTTGTGGTAATTATCGATATAATATTCTCTAAAGTGGGGTACCATATTCTATATATGATTTGCCGTTTCCAGGTCGTCAGACCACGGCCTCTTTCACGCATCCATTCATTCGGGATAGGAGCAGAATATGTAGCGTAGTGCACTGATGTATTAAGTGCTCGTAGAAATTGTACTTTTGTTCGTCGCCAGCATTGTCGGTAGGTGCATATGCTACTAGAACCCCGATACTGGATGACTACGTACGAATGAGGCAGATGTTAATCTCGAGCTTATTAGATATAACGCAGTCAGGTGATGAAATATTTTATAAAGTTTTTATAGCGATTCCTACCCTAGCGTTATCGGAGATCTTTTGTCATGAGAAAAGGGGTTTGTATTTCACTGTTTGTGGTGTTTTGACCCTGCATCAGACAGACGGGTTTTAGATAGAGGTGCAATACCGATGTTCCGTTTCGATAACGAGTGACATTACAGTTTATCGTATGCACAGCAGCAGTAGTCGAACGTTCTATGATGCGATTGTTACAAAGTTTTTCGCAATTGTAATTATTACAATTATAAGATTATACAATAATAGATAATCCTTTGCACATTTTCCATGCCGTGGGTGGTTTCTCGGCGCGCGTCGTTTGCCCTGCACGCGATAGCATAAACTTGTTTTGATTAATTATCCGTCACGAATGTTTCCGGAGAGTTATATGAGGATTTCCAAAGCCTCAACCTGCCGACAAACAAACAGTAGTTGACTTTTTATCGTGGTTTGCCACTAACTACCCCAAGTTGCCAGTTTTGAGGCACCAACATTTGGCCTTTCGCATTCCTGTTTGCTACACTTACCTACCATTTCATACAAGACTGACTTCTCTATTTACTGAAAATTCTACCAGAGTAAATGAGCTGGGGTCCCCCTGGTACGGAAGTGGTCATGCCGGATTTTCGCAGGGGGTCCAAATATAAATTTTCCCAAAATTTAATATTTTGCAGCGAAAACACCAAAACAGTTTAATAATAAATAGCCTTAGAAATGGTGCAAAAACGTATTTATTGAGGTCAAAACCAGCTTTTCACCCAATTTCTTTGCTCAAATTAGTGATATTTTTAACTTCGCAAAGAGAATTTTGTAAACAATTTTGTCAATTTTTATGAGGTGTATTCGTTAGGTGAAAGCCAAAATTTTGCCAGGGGTCCCAACCTAAGGCACTGAGAAATGCCCAACGAACCCATATCCCAACTTTTGAGAAGTCAGGGAGATGCATGGGAGCGAATTTCGTTTAATGTGAGGTTGATCGATTGAGATGTCGTTCGATTAAGATTGCGCTCGATTTCAGGTGCACTATTCGACCTTCAGAAAATCGATATATAAAACATTATTGATGCCTTACAACCAACGCATACCAGACAAATGAAAACACGCAAAATTTTGGAATTCGGGATCGTCGGCTGTAAAACTCCTGAATTCCCATGACAATGTACAATATTGGTCAAGTTGGACTCTAGATAACAAAACCATCGGTGTATAAAACATTCAATAATATTACGAAATCTGAAAAATCATTATTTCTGGCTAACCGTCAACGAAAAATATTCGGGCCTACAGACGACCAAGAAGTGGGTGGTTCCACAAAAAATGATGTTCAGTAAAGTAGTAGATCTCGATGAACTAAGTCCGTAATGGTGTATGCGAAACCTGTGCCGTGAGATATGGGCTGCAAAACACACGGCACTTACGTTTGTCCGTGACTGTAGATTATTTAGAGCTAACGTTATATATAGCGACCGAGGTGCTGAATTTACACACAAAACTCGTTGCACTTACAAACCAATATACATAGACGTTACCTTAACTCAATGAAAGTTACATTTAATTCAATACGACAGCCTAAAACGTTTATGAAAGTTAGAGCAGAAAATATGTAAAACAACGTTTCAACGTAATCAGTTTTTGCTAAAATATTGCAGACACGGGTGCCCCAAAAATAATACAGCAGTTCTGTTACTGTCGCTCCATTTCATATACCACCAGACTATAAGTGACAGCAGTGGTAGTAGTAGTAACAAATCGTTTATTATTGGTCACTGGTTGTAGCAGCTCGAAGGAGTTGCATAAGGTGTTATTTCCAAAAATCAACATGCTTCTTTCGTTAGTCACCGAACTCGAACCGCCTAAATTTGTCCAAATTATAAAATCCTGCTTTCACGTGGCGTCCACCGAAAAACCGTCCATTCAAATCCACGACAGCTTTTATCGCTTGTTCAATTTTGCCAAATTCAAGAAATATACGAACGGCTTCTTCTTCGTCTTGATCAGGAATCTGAACGAAATGTGATCAGTGAAAAGTCGCAATTTTATAACGATAAACATAAGAATAACTTATAGTAAAGTTTACACGCAACACCCACAAGAATGAAAGTATGAAAACCACTGCATACTTCGCATTGAGCATCAAACGCCCGACACATTAGTACATTAAGCATTTGCCATTTCACAAAGGTAGGTAGATAAAAAGCAAAAGCATTCTGTATGTCGGAGGCTAATCGATAGATTATTCAGCAGGAAAAATTGCTTAGAAGCTATCAATAAATTGTGGACTAATTATTATTTATACGTACAACAGGAACGACGTTCGTTGTGAGAAAAAATGATCGCGAGATTATTCCTTAAATTTGTCGTTAGCGGTACTTGTTTCTGTGGCAAAAGTATTCAGTGACAGAAGCAAGGATCGAAATCGTATTCCAAAAAATGTTATAGGTAACTTTTGGTGCTAAACTAACGTTACTGCACACAATAGCAAAGAATTTATAAGTCGGAAGCAATGCTTCATAAATTTTGAGAAAATCTACAATAGTATATATTTGGCCATGAGCTATAATTGACTCCATTTTGTGTACCATAGCAAACATATTTAGTGACAGAATAAAGCATCAAGAGCTTCTTCTTATAGAAAAGGTATCTGCAAGCAATGATTGGTCGTCTGCAATATCCGTTTATACGTACTACAACAAAGACGTCCAGTGTAGGAGCCATAGTATGCAAACACTTCAGAAACACATGTTAAGAATGCACAAAAGTATGTATCTGATCATAAAATGCGTTTCAATGTGTTGTTTAAAATGTAAGACACTTTACTGGTATATGTGACAACATTTTGGACTTTCCTGACCGACCGACCACCAAATTTCCTGTCTGTGTAGGGATTAAACGAAACCGCCTAGTTTTTTTTAAAATGCAACTAAAGCATCTAGCTTCTGCAGTTGTCAAACAGAGCGCCCAAAATTAAGAGTCAGGACAACATGACAGCCCTGCAATGAGAGAGTAAAGATAAAAAGACTTTCTGTGTCTAACACGTTTAACAGTGATAGTATCTTTATCCACTATATAAATACATAATTTTCTGCAGGCAGTCGGCACTCTTCGTTCCACAAGATTCAATTTTGTAAAAAAAGGGTTTAGACTTTTTTCAAGATGCGATTGAATTTTGCACCGTGCTTATTTAATTTAGTCGTGTGCGACATTTCGAGAATACGTAAGTTTAAATTGATGTTTGGTGGTTTGAGAAACTCAACGCCAGTGATAAGTGACAATCAGTGACCAAGTCAAGACTGATATAGCAATGTAGTATTATGAAACACGATGCACTATGCATCGGCATTTTATCATTTTACTATGAAATAAAACTATCCCGAGAAAAAATTCAAAAGTTAAGATAAAAATAACCTTGCTTCCATGAAGGGTACTAAAACGGGGTAAAACCTCTCATTTTGAGCTCTGACCCCGAACCATGGGGGCGCGATACCCCTCCCTGTACACATAGAACCATATGTCACCAGCAGAACCAACGGCGCCAATGAGTTTCCCACGACATAAAACCCCCAAGTGAAACTTTTCAGACGTAGACGTCAGAAACAAATTTTCGAAATTTATGTGGAGAAACCATGGGGCGCCATAAAACCATACGCAAGCCCCATAACTCTAGAACCGGAGCCTTAATCGAGAAACAAAAAAATGCGCATCTACATTTTTCATTTTACTATGAAATAAAGCCAACCGGAGAAAAAATTCGACAGTTAAGATAAAAATAACCTTGCTTCCGTGAAGGGCACTAAAATGGGGCAACAAATCCCGCATTTTGACCCATGGCCCCGGAACCAAACCCCAAATCAAAAAACGCTTGGATATGTACAAGCATCACTATGCCGGTTCAAATGAGCCCAAGATCATGAAAATCGGTTCAGTTGTTCCCTAGTTATGGCCGGTCACAAACACACACACTGACGGAATTTAAAAGCTTTCACCCATGCAACACACAATCTTCACTACGTTCTGATTATTCAAGATGCAATTTTGGGCTTAATGGCTAATAAACATACTTCAAAAATAGTGCATTTAATGACTTCGCCATATTTGGCACATTCTTCCCTAACTTCGGTTTCTAACTCATCGTCCACTTCGCCAGGACCGACCATGTTCTAAACCCATGAATTATTTTATGCATACAATATTTTCGAACGATTTTTTCTGCTGATGTCATAAAGATATTTACATTAAAACAGTGTGGTAAAATAATGCACTAAAGACCTCATACACAGTAGACTGTAGCTGCATCACCAATTTGACTTAGCCAAATTTTATTCTCTTTATTTGCAGTGTCTCTTGTAAACAGAGCTGATTGTACTATTTTTATTGGGTCATTTCGCGCTACGATTTCATTTTTGTCGTGGGTGGGGTAAAAGTGGACATTTTGGTCTGTAGCACAGAAACGGGCCGGAGCTGGCAAAAATGTTATTTACACTAGGAATCCTCATTACTTAGCTATTTTAAACAACAAAATTTTTTGGCCTCACCCCCGCCATAAGGGGCTGGACATCCACATAGGTCCCAAGTTGACAAAAGCGTAATGACTAATTTTACGACCCGTTTTTTCCGGGTAATGGTGTGGCTCGATGTGAGAAATTATGGCCTTTATTCTTTTTTTGTGCCGAATAAGTAGGGTCTACACTACGTTTTTAGTTACACAAATTTCAAATCTACACCAACCCTGAAGAGTGGGAGCGGCCGACATGGAATGAACCCCATTTTTACCCCCCCCAAGCAAATTCTTTTTTCGGTTATTACTCGTTACTTATTCACGGTACATAAACGTTATTCATAGATCATACCTATCGAATGGGTACCGTTTGAAAAAAATATTAACCCAGGGGCTTCTTGTTACTTACCCCGGCGCCAGGGTTAAAAGATCGACTTCAGCACATTTGATTACCCCCCGACCATTGCTAATTTGGGGTATGGTGGAGTGAGTACAACTCTATTAATTTGTGTGTTATGGTTCATTTCCATGAGGAAGAGAATGGTGAAACGATCTGAAATCTATGTCACGGCCGACATGTTGATCTCAAGCTTTTACCCCCCCCCCCCACCGCCACCAAAATTTCGCAAAATCGGCCATGTGATAGTATTTTGATGAAATTTCGCGTTTTAGTTCAAATTACATTGTGGCACTGCGTTTCGGCCACATATGGCACAAAATTATTTTTTTTTATTTTGAATGTTACCCCCCCTGAACACGTTACCAGGCATGTACACTGTCGATTGGTACAGTCGCGGCCAGAAATAAGTGCAAGCGAAAACGATCGAAATCGCAATCGATCGAAAATTCGTTTAATCATAATCGATCGAAATTTTGTTTAATCGAATAAAATCGAAATTTTAAAATTTATCTAATCGCGCGAAAATCGAAAACGATAGAAATTTCGTTTAATCGAAATCGATAGATTATTTTGCACTTATTTCTGGCCGTGACTGTATGCATGTACCATATTATTTTTGGATAAAATATTGTAGATTGAATGATGTGAGAAAGACAGTTGAGTGTTGCTTCTAGAATGTTTGAGTGGTTTTGAATGTAAATAAAAAATTTACCCCCCCCCCAAACAAATTTAACCTCGCCCCGCAACCACATTATTTTTGGATGAAATAATGTAGAGTGGATGATGTAAAAAGACAGTTGAGTGTTGCTTCTTGAATTTTTGAATGGTTCTGAACGTAAATATAAAATATACCCCCCGCCCCCGACCACCAGTTACTTCTGACATTCTAACATGTCTGGCAAAGGCAATATTGTAAATTATTTTTGCATAACGCTTCCCCCAAGCTAAACTATCGATACAAAAAGCTTCCGTTTATGACCGCTTCGTTTCCATTTAGTAACAGCTATAAATCGGTACCCCCTTATTTTAGAAGTGTTGTGTTCGACCCAAGAATAGCCATAATAAGCTTTATTTTTGACATACGGAGCTCGGCCAAGCCTTATTTTGACCGCGCCGATAGGCTGCACGAGACATATAATCACTAAATGGAGGCTAGATTCAGCCTGGGGCATGCCGAAGGCCATTTTACGTCTGATACCTGGCCATCAGGGGGCGGTAGTTGGGAAGCAATAGCATCAGAACGGTTAAAAAATTTACTATAACGACCTCAAATTCGGAATCCTTGACGTTTTTTGGTCATAGGGGCTAAAAATAAAGACAATCGGAGCCAAAATAGCTATTAGTCTTTTTTCTGGGACAAAAGGACATCGTAGCGTGAAATGACCCTATTGAATGTAGTACGCTAAGTATGACACATTATAGTGATGTCTATTCTACGATACCAATACATGTGGAAATTCGCATTATTTCAGAACAAAGTCCTCATAACAATAGATTGAAAAAATTAAAATTATTGTTTAACGTTGAATTTACCTTGAATTAGAAATTTAAATAACGGCTCAGCTTCACGCAATAAAATGAAATTAAGTCTGCAGTGAACACCTAGCGCAATATGTTTAAAGCTGGCTTTCAAAAAGTAGCTCGATACTCCTACATACAGTCAAGAACAAGCCTAGACACAAACTAATCTGCTCATTTAAATTTTGCCGGAAGAAATTGCGCAATCACGTCTATTTTTATCTGTAACTGTATCTTTGGCTCGAACAGTTCAGCTCATCAAAATGATTTTTCTAGACGCTTCAAAAAAGCAACAATTTCGTGACACACTGGAGCTGCGTGCAGTAAATCTGGATTATTTAAAACGCGTTGCATTTTACAATATTTTTGAATAGAAATAAAGTAAAATCATAATTTCTTTACGTTGTGTATTTTTACATTTTAGTTGTACTAGTTGCCTTACGTGATCTCAAACAGACAGGATGACATCGTATCGGCCGGGCAACTTAAGCATGTTCGACAGTCGTATTTAGAACAAAGATACGAAACTAAATTGAACATATTTAACACATTAGTTGATTTGGGTGCTTTTGCGTAATGTTGATAATATTTTAATGATTTGGTCTACTCGAGCTTATTAATGATTTCGTCTACTCGAGTTTAATGTTAAAGCAACAAGAATGTACGTTGCGAAAAGAATAGACAGTGCTTCAGTAACACATGCAACCGACAATAATAATGTAGCGGTAATAACGTGAGCAAAACTAAATGCGTGGAATGTATCGTACAGGTAATACAGCAACATTATAGAAATACTTGGAAGCGGCAAGCCGCTAAAGATAATTATGGAAACACCATTCCATAAAAACACTTCTATGCTCTCCACAGATGGGGCATCCAGGATTTTTGATCTCCCCAGGTCAACTCCCAAGTATTTTAAACCTTTTCACTAAAAACGATCATAACAACAGAAACGGTTAACATAAAAAAACACAAAAATACACTTATAATACACCCATTTGAATTGGGGGTACGGTTTTCTTCTAGGTAACATGACGAAAATTCCCCCAGGTTGGAGCTGAGCGGACCCAGCTAAAAGCTCCCCAGGTAAAATTTTGGCCCTGTGGGGAGGCCAGAAGCTACAGGGTCAACCTAATGAATGAAAAGTGCCTTGCGATACTGATCGAAGTATATAATTTCTAGTGAGAATAATAATGAAGCAGACAGTAACTATTTTTAAATATTACTGATAAATCAAGACAAAATGAATAATAACTAAAACAGCTTACCCGTAACAGTACAACCTTTGTTGGATTTTTCAGGATTTCAGTTATCGATTCCACTGCACCATCTATAACAGGCAACCACATGTACTATGATAGGCATACGCCACAATATATATGCGGTATATCATCATAAAATGCATTATCACAAGAAAATCAGGCTGTGATAGACTGGAAAACACATTTTTAAGGCCAACCACAGTTAACCTATAATTTATATAAATGGCAACTTATTGAATGCTGAGTGTAGTGAGTGAAACAAGCGTAGCGAAGAATTCTCATTGGCCAAGTGGTAAATGAATTTCGACGCTGTCTCTTTCTGGGTTTTTGGAAAACACGGGTAACTCAAATTCGGCATGGCGGTTTGACAACCAGCGATAGCTTATTCAAAAACTGAAAATATCTATGGTCCCCTTTATCTAGAGACTAAAAATATCCGAACACTTTACTCGGCGTTTCCGCAATACGGGGCAACAGGAGCTGACCCGTCATGTCCCGCAGCTGACCCCTATTGGCTACCTACTGCCGTCGAAAGATTGACCTCTTAAATTTTTGATTTTGACCCCGAAAAATTTTTATTTCTGACCAACGTAAGATGTAATTCTAGCATGTAATGACATTTGCTGCCTATTTCAATCATAAAATGCAGTGACACTGATGCAGACATGTACATAAAACAACACATTGTACATATATATAATATACACATATATAAATATATTAATATATAAAATATTTCCCACCAACCCCACCCCTTACAGGGTTCCCGCGCAAACTTGGGACCTAATTTTCAGATATTTCATGATTTTTTCAGGCGATATTCCAGATTCAAAGTGGTCATCGATACACTAGCTATGTCGTCTGCCAACAAACTAGGTTATAAAGAATGCAGGAAGCATAATGCACACGTTGTAAGTGCTCAAGTCTGTACGACGGCTTCTGAAACGAGTAGAATGTCTGCCCACGTACAGCGGAGAACCCCTAAACGAGTTCGACACAAACAGGCATCAAAATGGTCATTGATTAATATCTGCAGTAACTTTTGCATGCTTATAGTGTCCAAGGTGGGAGAGTGTACAATAGTCTTCGGAGAGAGGCAACTAACCAACACCATACTTTATGGGACTTCGCTGAACGATTTTTTCTACCGCTTTGGCCAAAAAAATCTGCAGTTCTCCGTGAATACCATTTTATTTAGTCCAGTTATCTCTTGCGCACTGACAGTCCTTTCCACAGCAAACCCGATGTCGACGTTTTTGATAAGACAATTTGGGCCCTTGGGAGAAACAGCAATATTCAGATGCTTGGAGGGGCTATCCGCTCATGGAAAGCTATTGCTGACACAAGTAAATAAATTTTCAGTGGAATTTTGCAGTCGAATATTCGTGAAAGTGATACCTATTTAATTTTCCAGATTTCCAAAAAATATGCTCATTTTCCAGATTCTTAGGCGATTGCAAATTTTTCAAGAATTCTCCAGATCGCGGGGACCCTGCCTTGTTGACCTTCTCCCTGTCCCCCCGAACTCTGAGCCAGTCTTGACCCCGAGAACCCCTCCTATTGCTTCAGCGACCAGCAAGAGCCCCGGTCATTACCATTATCCCCACGAAAAAAGGACTGAAAAGGCCTGGGACATGTTGGAAAAAAGCCCGATAAAACAAGTTATGAATGGTGTCTCTACAAATGATGCCGATATATACCCGAGCCAACTTAGGCTCATTTTGTACACTCTTCAAACATCTACAAAACTTTGCAACTATTTTAGACTGCAAGATTTAAGTTAAAATTGCGTTTAAACGGGCCAATTTACCCAAAAGGCACGAAAACAGCAATATGTCCGTAACCACCCTAACTATGTAAGTGTTTTGGTTTAATTTTGTAGATCGAATCATCCCTTACATAGCTGCACAAAAATGACACTGTT
Organism: Trileptium ribeirensis; assembly: GCA_030248225.1. NCBI lineage: Eukaryota > Metazoa > Nematoda > Enoplea > Enoplida > Thoracostomopsidae > Trileptium > Trileptium ribeirensis. The sequence goes on along the minus strand of JASANE010016646.1, from coordinate 1,860 downwards.
GTCACTATTTACGCTGCACGACTGGCTTAAAACGGAGGTTTGAATGGGAAATATGAGACCCAAAATAAAGGAAAACAGGATATCTGCACTATCATTCGAGCTATCTGGGTATTGTTGGTCTCATTCTGTAGAACGATTTAACCTGCATATAGCTGCGCATTGTGAGACCATAAATATACACTGATACTTCTTCTCAACTATGCAAGCTACATGACTGATATTCGCTCACTTTGGTAGCTGACGGTCAACATAGCTGTGTACATAAATGTTTCTCTAAGTTACACACGGAACATTCAGAATTCATCACCTTGAAGATGAGACAAGCTACTAGTTATCACATGACTGTATCGCGACCGCCACTGGTACATTATATACATGTGCGAAAAAAATTTAAAGCTAAAAAATAAATCAGATAATTTCAACATGAAATAGGTCACTTTTAAGCACATACCTTTAACATGGTAAAACAATACAGTCACGGATAAAAACAACTGCAGACGAACACGCGCGCAAGCAAACGCACAAGCACGCAAACACGTTTAAACACACACGCACGCAAATGCGTTTAAACAGACACGCGCTCACACGTTTAAATGCGCACGTACACGCAAACGCATTTTGAACGCACACGTACACAATTGCATTTAAATGGAATCCCATACTAACGCGTTCCAACGCACACGCAGGCAAAACTGTTTAAACACGTTTGTGTATTTGCACGCGGGCTTTTGCGCAGTTAATTCTGTTCGAGACGGTATATATATGCAAATTTAAATGCAGTCTCAAACTTTAACTATAGATCATCGACTTTAAAACTGAAAATGTGACCTTTAAATTATAGATCATCCGCTTTCAAACTGAAGGATGATGATAAATATTTCCCATAATATATTTTGTGGGTGTTGAACAGAACCCACAAATCTGAAAATTTGTGGGTGTTGCAAAATTCGATGCACCCAATAATTTTCTGGGCGCTGATCGTAATACACAGTAATTACCCAGTAATTTGACAATTTGTGGGTGCTAATAAATCACATGTACCAAGTAATTTTGTAGGTGCAACCAAAGCCAAGCAAGTTTAAATTTTGGTGGTTGCAAAAACATACATTGCGGAATCTTTTTGTTCTTCAAAAAATTCTCGCACGAATTTGCTCCAGTAATTTATTACAAATGTTAAATTTACGAAACACCCGAACGTGATGATTGTACCAAAAATTTCTTTCGGTTGTACAAAAAATCAACTTTGTAGACTGGTTACCAACAACCTGTTAAAATTATTCATCCGTATAATTAGAATATCATTATAGCGCTAATCCAAATTTTGTACTCCGATGACGTACCCTTATCCTTTTCGTGAATTATCTTCCCACCACGTTTGCTAACTTTCTCCACCTGAAGGGCGGTGCTCATGCCTTGTTCTTGTTTACCGAGCCCTGATCCACTTCGATACCCGTACTTCTCCATTATTCTGGCAGCAACGTTTAGCCTGTCAAAAGTATAGGACAATGCAGTGAACTTAAACAAGACTGTTATATTGTAGTAACAGTTAGAAAACAATAAAGAGGTCAATAAAACAGACATTGAATAATTGAAGGCTTAGCATAAAAATTATATCTATCGAAATGAGCTGCGTTTAGAAATAAGTGAGACTATAGTATTCAAAATATCGATGAAACACAAAACCGTGTTCTAATATTATATTTTATTTTTGAGATAATTTTGAACAAATTATACAGTTTCTGTAGTTAATATTATACGAAACACTGGAACAGTAATTATTAGCTGGCCATGTGAAAGGAAATGAGCCAGTGTAGCTATTCAATACAGTATTTCAAATTTCATAGCAATACGTAACTGAAC